>JARJDZ010006272.1:0-13902 GCA_030264555.1 Aleochara sp. GC000083
AGGTTCTTGTATTTCTGAACCCCGAACAGATTCGGGACCCTGACCAATGTTATTTTTTCGTCAAAATATGGTAAATGCTGTTTGAATCATCCAAATCGGTCCAATAGTTTCGGAGATATGATAATTTTTGAAAACTCGAGCGATTTTAAGAATATCCTATCGTTTTTTACGCTACAATCTTTTTTTTCAATTTTTTTCTTAAAACGCGATTTCTGCTCCCCCAATTGCCAAAAGGGCATAAACCCATGTATTTTTGGAAAGTGCTCATCAAGACCTTCAATTTGGTTCTAAATTTTGTTTAATTGGTTCCATCGTTTAAAAGTTATATGCAGTTAAATGAGCGAAAAAAAGTGAAAATTTTGCACTTTTAACAACTCAATTTTTAGGTTCTTGTATTTCTGAATCCCGAACTTATTCGGGACCCTGACCAATGTTATTTTTTCATCAAAATATGGTAAATGCTGTTTGAATCATCCAAATCGGTCGAATAGTTTCAGAGATATGAAAATTTTTGAAAACTTGAGCGATTTTAAGAATTTCATATCGTTTTTTACGCTACAAACTTTTTTTTCAATTTTTTTCTTATAACGCGATTTCTGCTCTCCCCAAGACCAAAAGGGCATGAACCCATGGATTTTTGGAAAGTGCTCATCAAGGCCTTTAATTTGGTTCCAAATTTAGTGTAATTGGTTCCATCCTTTAAAAGTTATACGCAGTTGAATGAGCGAAAAAAAGTGAAAATTTTGCACTTTTAGCAACCCAATTTTCAGGTTCTTGTATTTCTGAATCCCGCACAGATTCGGAACCATGACTAATGTTATTTTTTCGTCAAAATATGATAAATGCTGTTTGAATCATCCAAATCGGTCTAATAGTTTCGCGCGATTTTAAGAATTTGATTTCGCTCTTTTCGCTACCAACTTTTTTATTTCTTCGAACGCGTTTTCTGTTCTCCCAAGTAACAAAATGGCAATATCCCATAGATTTTTGGAAAGTGCTCATCAAAACCTATAATTTGATCCTGACATTTGTTATATTTGCTTCAACCATTTAAAAATTCTATGTAGTTAAATGAGTGGAAAACCCGAAAATTTTGCATCTTTAGGTGCTGACTTGTTTACTTCCATCGTGAGTCCTAAGCACATACCATCCAAATTTAAAGGTTCAAAGTGACATTTTGCATGGAGTGATTCAAACGTCGAACTGTTGAGCTATTTCCGGTGCAGTTTCTGGCAATGGCAATGATCCCGAAGAGTGCGCAGAAGAGCAAGGGTTGGGAGATGGCAAAAAAGAAGAAATTAAATATTTGCGGAAGCGTTCGTGTCGGTAAGTTATGGCGGGCGCGTCGAATACGTGGAAAATGCGGGAAAATCGAGCATGAAAACGAGTGATATATTAACATTGGACTGTCCAGGCTGCAAACGATGCTGTGCATCGCGCTCGCCTGGAACAGTTCCTGGCCCATTCTCGGGAAGGTCGGGCCTGCCACGGGAAGATTAAGTGCGAATGCAAACGAGCAAACGAGCAGTGCCCAATGTCACAGTGCCAACACTTGCAGCACACAACACGTGTGTGGAAAATGTACGATGGTTCACATACTGGGTGGACATTGAAAATTCTTAAGAAACGTCTTAGAAATCAAGAAAATCGTGCAAATCAATTGTTGACAACATGAAACATTGGCTACATAATATACATATTGAAAGTTTGTTTAGCAAGTTATTTGACTTCATCAGCAACTCATTTCTTTAGATAAGTTTAAATATGATTATAGCATTATTTTCTAAAATTTGGTATGTTAAAATGTCTTCAGGTATATTTTTAAATGATTGATTTATTGTTGGGATGTTAAATAATCACTCAGTATTTTGTCATGGAAATGCAAGTCTGAGGGCAGCAAATCCGAATGTGAAGTGTTCTGGAATGGAGTGCGCACTGACCGCATGGGAAATGAATCGAAAGCCATCGAAAAATGGGTACAAATTTCGCACGAAAAAATGGAAAAGTCTTATGTGGATACAGAATTATAACGTGGATACTCGAATTGATGAAAAATCAACAATTACCAAATGCAAAGATACAAACATTCTTGTAAAATATATGGAGGACTTTCCAAATTGCATTTTCAGTATCAACTATGTTCAAAGTTGAACACTGAAATTTGATTGTCAATTCTGGACATTCATCAGTAGTTCTTTCAAAATTATCAAATCCAAACTTCTTCCTTTTCTTTTTAATATAAATCAGCTACCAAGAACCACTTGTTCAAATAACAAACATTTGGAAAAATGGTTGAATATTGTAACTCCTTACCAACTTACAGAAATCTTAGATGAATCTCTGCTTTCCTAAGAAAAACCTCTTCTTCTTTTAATTATCTTTCCTCATTTCCTACAAGAATTTCACCATTTCTTCCTTTAAACTTGTCGCAGGAACACTGTCACAAACATGTTATTGTTGCCTTGATCTTCTGGAAATTCTGCCAGCTTGTTTTCCCAGGATAGATAGATAGATGGATGTCTGGTGGTGACGACTCGTCTGCACGCATCGTACACATTCGAAGAGATGGTGTACGAGTTTCAGTGTTTACCTAGACTAAAGGTAAACACTAAAATAATTAAACTCGTATCAAGTGAACGTGCATGTTTGATCTCAATAACATAAGAAAGCCAATCAGTAAATAACATCAACATTGAACTTAAGAAAATTGACCAGTATTTTATTAAACTTCCATCATAATTTTTCAAAAACAACATTTTTTACAATTATTGTGTTTTGTGAATTTTTGCAGTTTCCCAAAATGCTCATAAAATTCCATAAAATATTTGGATTTTATAAATATGAATTTAATCCTGGTATATTTAATTATTTTCATGAAGAACCATTGAGCGGATATTCGTGTTTATTTTACTGAAATTTCCACGAAACGCACTTATGAGAGAAATATTTGCTTTTGTTCCATGATATCCTGTGTCCTTTGCTGTGTATTTTGTATAGGAATTCCTGTAACGGTATTTTTAGAATTTTCCATCTTTTCAGTATATTCGTTCAATATCATTTACAATTTATTATTTAACAAATTTTCGTTAACAAGTTGAACTATAGATTTTTTCTTATTTCGCTGTAATAACAAGGACAAAAATGTTTATAATCTGCAAATATAATCTGTTTTTGAAAAATGGAGTTTCAAACAATTTTACTATATTTGGAGTATTCAGCATTCCTAAGTTCCATTAGTTTTCAAATATAATTTAAAAAATTTTCATTAAATGCCAAATTATATTAATTAATGTATGACCATATTCAGCAAGGATAACTCAAGAAAAAGTTCTTGCGCTCCAGCTTAATTAACATTGACGAATGTCTTTGTTAGAAGTACTTCAAGAATAGTTGACGTTAGTATGTCAATTCTTGATTTCAATGATTTGAAAACATCAAATTTCCAAAAAAAAAGTATCCTTTTAAAAAGGCAAATCAACAATTAGAAGTTTCATTGCAATGCAACATTAAACATGCTAAATCAGCATCAAAATGTATTTGTATTGATAAACATTAAACGATAAATGAAAACATTAACATTTTTCATGCAGAGTGGAAATTTGATAATACACGTTAAAATGATAAAATTGACAAATTGTGTAATGACCGTAATTCCAAAGCCCCATGCTGGAGAGAGTTGATTTGCGGTAGAGGAACATTACGCTGTAATCGCATATGTACGTGTACAACATGCAGATTATGTCCACTAATAATGATGCTGATGGCGATGGCTGCGGCGATAGCGATGGCCACCATGATGATGAGTGACACGAAAATCAGCATCCATGGGTCCAGCATCTCATCCATTCCAGATATTCCAGCAGACATGGTACCGAACAAGCTTTCCGGAGTCATTATTGTAATTGTTGTTGTCACTTTTGTCAGATTTATCTTTAGCTCGCTGTATTGCTGCCCGCACGCTGGGCCGAAATTTCCACTAATTAAATGTGCGTTAATAACGTCCATAAAGCGCATTATCATATCATAAAAGCGCATTAGATACGAACGATGGTAAATTCATTATAAATGTAAAATCATACCAGAGATGCGTTTCGGATTTTCGCATGCAATATTTAAATATCTACCACATTTACCATCATCATGTTAAACCAGTTAACCGAACCAGGTGCACCAAAAATAGAATTTAAATGGCTCTTGAATTTGAATTTAAGACCCAAATTAGGACCACAGTGTGGATAAATTGCAAGGATTCTCCGCATGCTTTTCACATGATGCATCCCAGAATGTCTTCATTGGTGTGTGCGTTCTCGAAACGGCGTTAAATGTTCATTGTTCATGGCTCGTTTTTGTTGGTGCATTTTCATTTGATGCCAGCCTACAATTAGAATCATGGTGCACACACGGCTCTTGATGCGTGGGACGAGTACCGCCATGCATGAATAAAGAGCAAAGAGTGGTATTGTGCAGGGAACAATTGTATTCGAATTTAATTTCGTGCATTGCCATCAATTTGCTTCGGGTGCGCTTTACTGCATGTTCTCCTCTCGCATTCATTTTGTCCTGGAGCGGCCGTATTTGTTGTCTGCATTGTCCGAAATGAATCCATGCTAACAGAAAATGCAAAATTCTTGCATCTATCCATCTTCTGGATGAATCTCTGCAATTAATTGGATGATATCTTCTTATCAACAGTGAGTGTTGCCTTGTGCAAACAGAGCTTATCATGTGGCTGGTGCTGATAACATGGACTAGCAATAATACAGCAGTTGCATACAACAATACAAGAGCAGCATTTGGCCACTAAAAGAGGATCTGGTCAGGATGACATTCTGGACCAAACGTGCAATTCGTGTTGAAGTAGTGCATTTTAATATGCATGAAGAGTAGAATGTGGATGGAATGTACGCGACTTCAATTTTAATTTGATTAATGCATTTTGCGTGCTGGGCTCTTCCGCGAATTTATTAAATATTTTAATGAATCAATTTTTAATTAACGTTCTCTCTGTTCCAATAATCATTAGTGCATTTGCGGTTTCATTTGTTTTTTGTTTGATCTATTATTCATTTTATGAAATGATTACAAATTCCCAACATGTAGAAATTCAATGCATTTTTAAATGTTGGTTCGATTCGATTTTTGTTTGATGGAAAAGAGTGTAAATTTTATATGAGATCTACTCTATTGGTTGTTCATAGTTAGTCCAAAAAGTTTGGTATTGATGCGCTATTTTTAGTTCAATGGATCAGTAAGATCTTTCATTCAAAGTGCCATTGAAAAACAGAGTATCCAAGTTAGCAATCAACAATAGACAAAAATCCTCTTATAGTATTTCTTTGATCTATATGAGGAATTGATAATTTTATAGATAATTTAATGTACTTTCAAATGGCGTTTAGAGATTTAAAAAATTCCAACCGAAAATACTATTGGTATTGTCGTCAATTTACTTAGACATAATTATCACAATTATTTAACTTTTTATGTGTTACCTCGCGAGTGGGAACTAAATTCTAATAATGCAGACGTATTTTATAGATAATTTAATGTACTTTCGATTTCCGGTTGGAAATGCTATTGGCATTGTCGTCAGTTTGGCCTAAAATGATTATTTTTGTCCTCGTTTTCCTATTCAAATGTTGTCTATTTTATGTTAACTATTTCTCAGTAACTAGAAGAACTATAGAAATGATTCGGTAACATTTTATTGAAAATATAAACTAATTTAAATAGAAAACTTTATAAGTCTCTTTGATGCCAGAAAAATCTTCTTCTTGGTTTTCTTTGGTCCCCTGAATTCAAAAATCTAAAAGTGTGAATGTAAAATGTGCCCCCAATGTGACCAGAATTTCTTGCCAAGTTTTTCCATCCAATTTTAATAATTGTATTAATGGAAATTTATTAATTAAAACGCGGCTGCAGCACACTCTCGACGCTAATAAGGACGACATAATGGGGCGTTCATCTGTAAGCGAGGCACGAAGCAGCCATTACATTGATTAGAGCCGAAGTGGCGAATTTACCACTAAAGGGCGGTGGCACAGCGTGCATTGCAGATTTTGCCCAACTCGCACATGAACGATCACAGAATTCAAAATTTTAATCAAATTATGCATCAAAAACCAGCCATACCGTATTTCTTTCACATTCAGTCCACAGCCGTGTTAAATTAAACCACCAAAATAATAGTAAAAAATCAAATATTGCGAACATTCCGAATGAAATTAAATTCGATTCCATTGGGAGTCAATGTGTAATTACGCGTTTTAAAACGTTATTACCTCCGTTATTGCTTGTTTTTGCTATTTATTCGCGAAATCATTGCGTTCCACTTGCGTTATTTTCTGTATTCCATTTCCCAAAACAACCGGTTTTTTCATTAACATCATCATTATTATTACCTCGGGGATTGCTTCGTTCAGTATCTGCAATAGCATTTATAGCACACGCACCATTATTGCATTTTTGCATAGAACCATAGATGCAACTGCAATTATTAAGCAAAACTAATGTTTTTGGGATGTGTAATTTAATTGAACTCCCTTTTTTTTCATCTGACACCGATTTTCTTTTTATTGAGAAATTTAATTGATAATAAGAAAATTTTGCAACAATTTATAGATATCAGTTTTGTATGACCCTGTATATTAGTACCCAAAATAGTACATAGGGCGACATCTAGCAACGACTGGCCAAAGCTGTAAAGTTAATTTTAAAAATCCAATTTGACGATTAAGGCAAACACAATATTTAATATTACAATAAACAAAAACGATTAAACAATTTCAATATTATATCTAAATAAAATATTTGTTAAATTTATCCGTGCAGGGAGTAATGGCATTACTCCCTTCGCGAATTTATCTTTAGGTGTACAGTTGGCAACATTGATTGGTGTGTCATGCACGTCACAGAACGTGAACGACACAAAACCATACAAAATCATACAAAAGCGATAGAGACGATAGAACGAACATTGTGAAATAACGCAATACACACAAACTGCAAGACCATGGCCGAGTTAAGACAACGTAAACATCCAACTGCATTGAACACTTCAACAGTTGAAGGTATTTATACCAAATACGGCATTATTCTAGACCCATACACGATGCCCAGGGCAAAGGGGCATCGTTGTTTAGAGAGATCAGCATGTGTCGTTTGCAAACCGTGCGAAATATGTAATATGTAATCGGTGACATTCACCAGGAGAACTCGCTCAGCTCACCAAAGTTGTCAAATCATTCAAAAATTACGTCTCAAACGATTTGCTCGTTATGTAAATTAATAGTGTATACTTGTGGATTCGCGACCAGCAGGAAGCGGCCAGCTCGAGAACCGTATGGTGGATGGCTGCAACCAGGCACAAAAAATGCAATCATCTCCACTGCTAAAAATAAAACTTCCTTCAGGTGCACACGTCATAATCATCGCATCAATTCATTTCAGATATTCCGGAGAACAAGGCCAAATCGGGCACGATGAACAACAACAAACCTCATGCCATTCAGATTGTCATCTCCAATGATGACCACACATTCACACTTGATGAGGATGCCCTGAATGAAGTCCTTCTGCAGGACAACATCAAGGATAGGACTGTGGTTGTGGTGTCAGTGGCGGGCGCTTTTCGTAAGGGCAAAAGCTTCCTATTGGATTTCTTTCTCAGATACCTGAAAGTCAAGGTTGTGCATTCATCACATTAACCTTGGGCCCAAACTAAGTGTTGGTATTTGCAGTATGTGAACAATGGCAATGCTGTGGACTGGCTGGGGCCCCAGGACTTACCACTTGAAGGCTTTAGCTGGCGTGGTGGCTCAGAGCGTGAAACTACTGGAATTCAGATGTGGTCTGAAGTATTCCTTACTGAATTGGAATCAGGAGAAAAGGTAATTGCATATTAATTTGCTTGAAGTCATCCATAGCTGACTGGAATTGTTTGTCTTCTAGGTGGCAATAATACTTCTAGACACACAAGGAACATTTGACAGTGAATCTACAGTGAAGGATTGTGCCACTGTTTTTGCACTCAGCACCATGATAAGCTCAGTACAAATCTTTAATCTTTCTCAAAATATTCAAGAGGATGATTTGCAGCATTTGCAAGTAAGTTTTAAAAAATCAGCCACATAATCAAATTGCATCTTGCAATTTCTTCCAGCTATTTACGGAGTATGGAAGGCTTGCTTTAGCCGATACTGGCAAGACCGCTTTTCAACGCTTGCAATTCTTGGTGCGTGACTGGAGTTATCCGTACGAAGCGGATTTCGGTGCAACTGGCGGCAAGAAAATCCTCGACAAGCGTCTGCAGGTGAATGATAAGCAACATCCAGAGCTGCAATCATTGCGTAATCACATCCGGTCGTGCTTCACGGAGATCGCATGCTTTCTGATGCCGCATCCTGGCCTCCAGGTAGCAACAAGTCCATCATTCGATGGCCGACTCAAAGGTAAGCAAAACTCTAATTCGCTGTAGATTCCACATCGGTTTTGTATGCAGACATATCGCCCGAGTTCAAAACGCAACTGCAGGTGCTCGTGCCGATGATCCTCGCGCCGGAGAATCTAGTCCTGAAGCAGATCAACGGCCAGAAGGTGAAGGGTCGTGACCTCGTGCAATACTTTAAGTCATACATTCAAATCTACCATGGCAACGAGCTGCCAGAACCGAAGTCGATGCTGGTGGCAACTGCCGAAGCGAACAATCTGTCTGCAGTGGCGGACGCCAAGGAGGAGTACACCAGGACGATGGAGGAGGTTTGCGGTGGAACCAAGCCGTACATGAACTCGGCAAATCTGGAAACAGAGCATAAACGCATCAAAGACAAGGCGATTCTTCTGTTTTCCAGCAAACGGAAGATGGGAGGTGATGAATTTAGTGAAAAGTATAGGGAACAATTGGAAGAGGTATATCATTTCGATTTTTTATGAATTGCCCTGCAATCCGTTTGTGTATTTTTAGGATCTCGAGGAAACGTTTAAGCAATTCAAATCACACAACGAAAGCAAGAACATTTTCAATGCAGCACGCACACCAGCAGTGTTTTTCGCCTTGGCTGTTTGCTGTTACTTGTTCTCAGGAATTTGGGCACTTATTGGACTTTACTCGATGTCCAATATGTTCTGGTTGGGCATGGGTCTGTCGTTCGCAACGATCGCGATGTGGGCATACATCAAGTAATTATTAATCCAGTCAGAATAATTCAATTTATTAATATATTTATTATTGTACGATCAGATACAGTGGAGAGATGCGAGAGGTCGGCGTGTCCATCGACGAGCTAGCCAATCTGATATGGGAAAATGTAAGACTTATCATATTAATTACAATTGTGGTCGGTTTTTTGGAACCAACATTGAAATTCGTCAATTACCAATATTTGCCATTGCGTGATTAATCGTAATTATTAAATCACTTGTTTATGTTTACTGTTGTGTTGGACTGTGCTGCAAACTAACTACTGTTATTATATAGCATGCATACTTTAAAAAGCGAAGAATCAGGAAGCGTATGTATACTTACTGATACATGGTGATTCGAAATAATTGCCCTTGTTTCCTAACTGTTAATATGGAGATGGAGCACAAGACAATAATTTCTTATCACCTAATCTAGTTAATAAGATCAAAGTAACATACTCAGCCACATACATTTGTAACTAGTGTATTCCTTACTTTTTTATGTTATAGAAAGTAAGTGTCTACATTTTGAATTCTTAGATATCAAGTTGTAAGTACAAGTACATCATGTGAGGCTTCAATCTTTAATTGAAATGAAATCATCGATTCTCTTGCGTCATTGCACTACATTCTTTAATAGGCTGAGTGTGACTTTGTTGGGACTAATTTAAAAACATGTTAGTTGTGTTTGACTGTAACATTGAACGTTTATATGTTTATAGGCAATGAAACTCGCGTATCAAAAATTCATCGAACCAGGATGTCAGCGGATAGCTGTGCAAGTAGCTGAGGCGAACCTAAAGAAGGCCACGGCCGGAGCAGCGACCACGTCCAGCGCATCAGCAACCAGCGCCGGCCGAAATGGTAAGGCGCATCACTCGTGATTGTCCATGATTTCTGTCGCCGCAGCCACACAGTCACGCGTTACGCGTTTGAACCTTAGGCAATGCCTGTGTTTGCCAGGATTGAATGAACATGCTCGTTCTTTCTGCCCTTCTTTTTTTACCAATAGCTCATGCAGTCATAGTAATCGAAACAAACAGCAAATGCCAAACGAAACAACAGTGCAAACTGGCAAGTACTGTGTATCTAGTTAAGTACCTCGATTTGGTCTTAGTCAGGTTTACGAAACTTCATGCTCATTTATGGTGAGTCGTGAGGTCTCAGAAATAAGCGGTTGTATCAAAAGAAACATATTTTCGAATCAAACACCATTCTTCGCTGTGTTTTTACTGCTATGAATACAATGTGCAAAAAAGCAAGACATGACAAATGCGGAATGTATGTTATATGGAATGTTTGGCTGGGATCTTTATAATACAATAATTTTTATCTTCTGATAAATAAGCCGAATGAAAAGGTAGAACCAATGAAGCGGTAATTTGGTGTTTCAAGCAAATGTTGCGGTTGCGGTTATCTTAACATTATTCTCAAATTTATTATATAAGTTGTACTTTGTTGTTTACTAACATTATTTAATACTATTAGTTTTATTTACGTTAACATGCCATTGCCATTCAATGAATAAGTCCAACCGATTAAGCAGTGTGTTAATTATTCATTCCGATATTGTTTAATAGTCAAATAACATTATTAACGAATATCTGAGGTGGAACCAAATTGGCCTTGCAGCTTCCCTCATATTTAATCTGGCTCATTAGTATAAATGTCCATTTTTTGTTATGTTTGTGTTACTATGTTATATTGGCATTTAATTTCTTTACATTCAATTTCCTGGCACTTGAAAGATTTTTGGATAGATGTATCAGTCTACAGACTGTGCACATAAATGGTATTTTTATCAATACGGATTGTACAATAATTTCTCGTGCCCTGGATTGTTAGAAAAGTACAAGTTCAATTTGCCCACGAAATAAATTGTTTTTTATCTTGCGATAAGTTATTTCATAATATTTGCCAAAAACACAAGAAACAGTTTTAAGAAGCAAGAATTATTGTGGAATTGTTGATCTCTTTTAAAGAGTTTCTTCTTTATATAAATAAATCATATTTTTATCACTAATTATCTCCATATTGTAGGTGTTTATTCTTAAATACTTAATGAGAACTTATTTTAAGAATCACTTTAGAAGGAACGTTTACATCATTCGTTTACAACATTTAATCTAGAGATTCTAATCATTTAAACATTTTCTTTACAATCTCATTATACTTGACGCGTTCCTCATGAAGTTTACCATGCACTTGCTTCATATAATCTAGTACAGCACGATTATTCGGTTCCCGAACGAGCACCTCACGGAAATACTTCATTGCAAGATCGTAATTCCCAAGATAGTAGTGACCTTCAGCAAGTTTATAAGTCGCCTTAACATTGCCCTTATCGAGTTGCAAGCATTTATCACACAGCCCAAGCACTTTCTCATGCAATCGTCGTTTCGCAGCGCACAGCGCCAAATTATTATACAAAGCCGCTTTTAGTTTGTTCAGTTCCGCCACGTTCACCCCCTCGATGCGATCCGGCGTGCATTCCACATCAATCGGAATCGAATGAAGGTATTTTATCGCCTTACTATACTTAAAACCTGCCTCGACATAGTTGTCCTTCTTAGCAAAATTGTTGCCCAATGCTTTCAAATTGGACGCCAAGTTGAATTTAAAGTCGGCCGACCAATTGTAAATCAATCCCTTCGACACAAATGAAAGCAACTTTAATTTCATCGACGCCAATGTGGGGCCTTTGCAAACGGCCACCTCGCCAACAAACATCGTTTGCAAGAGAACGCCGATATCGCGCTCAGCATCGCTGTTCTCGGCCCCAATTACCAGTTCATGTTTGTTCTTTGGATCGCCCGTTGTATAGGTACACGTCGCCTGCTCTGTGGGTTTCCCATCCCGGCTGGTACCCACGACGATTATTTCTTTCTGGTAGCGTTTGTCAGGCGACGTCCACTGGCGCGGGCTTAGCATTCTGACTCGGTGAAGTGCTTAACAAGCAGGCCGTAGGTCGTTTTGTAGTATTTACTGCTGAGGCGGTCGTCACAGGCGATTTTACTAGGTAGAATAGATCTGCAATCTTTGATATACTGTCCCGTGGAGCGATTTGATGTTAACAAGCAGTGCAGTATTGACTGAGCGCCTTGGTGAGGGCGTTTAACGACGATTCGTCGAATTGGCCACTGAAGCCAGTAGAGCCACTGATTATTCAATTGCGGAAAATATCGAAAAATGTCCGTTTCCACATTACCAGGATCCACTGCATTGATTATGATATTTGTATCTGCAAAAATTATTTTTTTTAAAGATGCCACCCAAGAATGCACTGTGAAAATACCCACCTGAGATTTTCTTTGCAAATTCACGTGTAAATAGTATGAGTGCAAGCTTGGAAACACCATAAGCAATGAAATGGGTTCTAAATTCACTTTGGTTAAATGTTAAACAATTTAGATCATATACATTCACCAGATTATGTGCATCAGAAGCAACATTTATAATACGAGCATGATCACCTCGTTTTAATACATTCAATAACTGATGAGTTAAGTAATAAGGTCCCAAATAGTTTGTTTGAAATGTGATATCAAAACCATCCTTTGTCAGAGCTTGTGGGTGATAGAAGACACCTGCATTATTCACTAATGCATAGATCTCATCAAATTCTGTCTCCACTTTCTGCACAAAAGCTTTAATGCTTTGAAGTGAATTTAAGTCTAATGCTCTAACATGAATGCTACCACCAGAACCATACAATGTTTCCAGTTCATAACTGCATGATAAACCCTTCTCAATATCTCTGCATCCAATTATTAATGTAGCACCTATAAAATATGTATAAGTAATTTCTAATCTTCTTTCAAAAATAGGCACATACCCCTTTTTAGCAATTCAATTGCAAGTGCTTTGCCAATACCTGAGTGAGCACCAGTTATAATCACTACAAGCCCATCCAATCTAGTCTTACAGGTACATACACCCCCAGCAAAATATTGCCTGGAATCAAATGTGGCTTTATTATTAATAATGAAGAAAACCTCAAAACTTACATCAATCCATAAGTAACTGTACCAATTGCAATTGTTCCAGCAATGTATTTCCACATTGCTGTTGCAATCTAAGGACTGTATTTGACTTTTTGTGGTGCTTAGTTGCTGCTCCAGATAAACTATATACTCACTTTATAATAATTTCTATTCCATAAATTAGTCGCTACCAGATCAGTCAGCTGAAATCGGAGTAGTTGCAGTCCCACGCAAAAGATCAAATACTATTTTGCATTTTTCGAAAATGAAGTGAAAATATTATACGGAGCATTACTCCCCATTACTCCCGCCATGTATAGTCGCTCCGGCGCGAATTGGTTTTATGATCCCGTGAAGCAAGTTTCAAACCGCGAGAGTAAAGTGCTACTTTATTCCCTCCTTGGATACATCGGGGTACGACTGTAGTTTACCGAGTTGACATAAGAAACCACGCCATTTTTTCTCATATTACAATGTTTGATTACAGTTTATTTCCGAATGTATTGTAATGAATATTTCGTAGTGTGGTGTTATTATAAAATTATTTATTGTTTGTGTCTTCCCTACACGTTTGAGGACCTTGATACAGTGGTGCATGTTTTGAAACCGGCACCCAAAGATGCATGCTACATGTTCTCATAGCAGTAAACGATCAATTCATTTCCATAAAAGTAATGGGTAAACAAACAATTCATGTTACAGAACTTTAAAGCGTTTTGAGTCTGGCACATGTTGGAGG
>JARJDZ010006276.1:0-36900 GCA_030264555.1 Aleochara sp. GC000083
GATAAATGTTTGTTTTTCATGAGATTTTGTTGCCTTGGAATTTGTCGAGAAAAACTGTCAGCTATCAAAAACGCGACACCGCAGGTGGAGCGTTTTTGGGTCGACAGTTTTTCGAGAAGCACTCGTGCTATTACTGTTGAATAAAAATCAAGTTGTTGAACTAATTTTGACAATCAAAAATTGACAATCATCAATAGATTGATCGTTTCACTTTCAAATAAGCCTACTTTCCTGTTCTCCATTTTTCAATTTTAACTTTTTGCTATTTTCTTCAGATTCCGTCGAGGTTTCAAACAATTCTTCTCATGCCTACCGTGCATTGATGCTTCGGTGACAGCCTTCACGCGACGAGAGGTCTTCACCAGCCGTCGAAGATCCTTCGGAGCATCACCCGATCGCAACCGCTTCATGCGCAATGGTAACCTATCCGTGCTCCATTTTGCATACCATTCAACTCTTCGTTTACCCGTTGCACGCTTGCATGGCAATACAACAAAAAGCATTTCCAATCAATCGCAAAACACCCCGTCAATCAATCGATGATACAGTCAAACTCTTAGGGCGACTGATTGGACATCACCACCCACCACAGTCAAACATGCCACTTAATCGTCGCCTGATGAATTGACTCAATGTATCAATGTATCAATGTATTGTTTATGCTGGTGTGGTTTAGGAACAGTCCGGACCTATCTAAATGTGAACCAGCAACGTCCCCGGTCAAATCAGGCAACTGACGAGCTCACTGTGTGCACGAATATTCCAGATGAGGCAAACCGAGGCGCTTGCCGACCGACGAAGCGCCTGCTGCACCAGTACCATCATCATCATCGGCAATACGCCGACGAGGAGCAACCCCAACGGCGTCCGCCGTTCGCCCGTGAGATGGTCAACAATGGTCGCAGCAATCAGGAGTGGCAGCAGCACCAGCAGTGGAAGCAGAGCGCCGAAACCGAGCTGTGCACTCCATCCAGTCGCCAGCAGCAGCTCACCTGGATCTAGTGCCACACCTCGCGGGCATCCCAGCACCGCGAGGATAAGGTCGAGATGGTCGAGACGCGAATGTAGGGAGCTTTCGAGGAGGCTCGAATTTGGACCGGGAACGAGGGCACGAGTTTGCGGGAGGAGCAATCAAAATGCACGTGGAGCGCGACGTTTTTCGTTTCATTCAATCGGGGACCATTTTCATGGTACGCTGATACGATCTGATACAGGGTAAGCATAAGATTACATGTACATCATAAATATGGCAACATTGGAAACAGAGATATACGATTTTTTTACGTAACTTACATGAATTCGTAGAGGGTGTGCAATATTCGGAAGGATATGTGAAAGTAGAAGGAATAGGCCGGTTCTAGATCAGCATGCGGGTCTAAGGCTGCAGTAGGGCGGAGTATGAGCGTGTAGTGACGTGTCCATGCGCTAGAATCGGCGTATTCCTACTACTTGCATATTAGCTTAATATATTGAAACAGGGGCGTTCCTGACTAAACTTTTAAACTTTGTCTACTCTGAATGTGTTCGTTTCTGCTGAATTCACCATCTTTTACCGTCGACCATCTTCGGAATTCATTGAATTCACTGGTATAACGACTTATTAAATACAGAACATCCAGTGAATTTAGTAAAAGCAACAGCATTTAAAATTTAAAATGTATAATTGATGATGTAATTGTATTATGATTTCAAGGAATGAAGTAATTTCTCATATTTTTCAAATTTGCATTTGCTAGTGCATTTGCATTTGCACAGCTATTATTACTTTCTCGAATTCCAAAGAAATGACCATATTATAATACATGGTATTATGTTTTTTTTTGTAATGCTATGTCAGTAATTCAATTTTTCAAGCTATGTTTACTGGAAAATTAAAATTTACGCATTTTACTTACGTGAATTCGGTGAAAAACGAATACTATCTCTGTTTAGATGATTTTGCAAACAATATACACCATCCAGATATTTGCACCCTCGACGAATGAGCCAAACGATTGGTGATAAGGTTAGGCGGGGATTTCAACAAACAGTTTATCAGTTTCACTCAACAAGTCAGTGTATTAATAATAGTAAGATTATGTTGCATGGTAAATGGATATATATCAAATCAATTGAAGGAAACTATAGATAATCAACTAAACTATAAACAGCTAAATGTGTACACACATGAATCTCACATATCTGGTTAGCCAATACACAATGTGTTATTTATAGATGTCTCCAACAAATATCGATACTAATATCTGCTTCGATTAACTAGAGATAGACAACCGGAAATCAAGATAATCGCCCTAACTTTTTCGAACAAATGAGTATCAAATAAGTGCATCTGTTTGTTACCATATTTGGAATCACACTTTGCATGCTAGAATATATTGCTACAGAGAATGCTAATCAGATGTTAAATTTACTGAGTATTTGTCACAATTTACCATATAAGAATAATTGGTTCAAGATGCTAGGTAATTCAATTATAGTAGATTCTGCTTAATAAGGAGACATCATAAGTTGAGTATTCAATTTTGTTGTCTTTCGTTTAATTTATTTATCGTCAGATTTAAGTTTAAAAAACAAAAGAGTTTGAATAGATTTTTGAAAGGTATTATTTAAATTGGATGCAAGAGGTTATGCAAATCGTTCAGGAAACATCCTATTTAATTCATCCTTATAAGGCAGGATCTACTGTAAATATTATATTAATACAAGATTCCAGAATTTATGATAAATAAAAATCATTACAATATAACAATATAACAGAAATAAATGTCCCAAAAACCCCGACACGCTAGTCTAGTAAAATAATAATGAACGTATTAAATTACAAATTTTAAATTATAAGTAATTGTCATTTCATGTGAACTGTAGTTACAATCTTAACCATGCACAATATCCGGTGTTGCCAATAATGTAATGTAAGTCCTCTATTTTAACTGACATCTTGATACCACATCTCGAAATCACAAGACTATCCGTTTTCTGTCTCGAAAATCAAGTTGGGAAAACATAAGCGCTTTGCAATGTTTTAAATGTAAATTCCATATAAATATTTAACGTACTTTGAGCCGAAAGAGTAATAAAAACTATATAAAACACATTAATGTAGGTATAAATATTTCAGTAGGGGGACGCTGGATATCCAAGGAAATGAAACCAAAGCGTTACCAAAGTGAAACCGACTATTTTAATAAATATTAATGTAATATGTACAAATATATCATAATTAATGAATAAATACGTAATAAATAATGAGTTGATTCTCATTTACTATTTCATCTCTATATTCTGTTCAGAATTGCAGTATCATATTTTGCCACCTCAGGATGTGGTGAAATATTCTGACAGGAGATACATTTTATGGTAAGTTTTTATGTAGTTGATATAGTTGTTATTAAAAGTAATTACGCAAAATCTATGCTATTTTGCTCAAATTATATGATAGTTTATATGAACGTTTTCTCATAATTGGAAATAATAATAATAATAATTGGAAAAAAAGGGTATTGATTTTTTCCACTTATAGAAAAATGTACGTCGTTGATTTGACAAGTGAAAAATATTAAATTTTTGTCACTAAAAACACGCATAGGAAATGCAACATTATACGCTCCAGTAAGATAAAATATTTTTGTTTTCAATATTTCGAGAATATTATTCGATATTTTCAAGTCGTCCTGGAATAAAATTTCGACTATACAGCCATTTTTTTATTCTCGAAACTTGAAACGCGTTTTTTTTTTCAAAATTGGCTGTCATTAATTCTGGAAAACTACTCAACCAATCTTGATGAAACTTTATACAAGTCTTAAAAATACAATTTACTGGTACTTGGAAGAAGGATTACAATATTTAATTACAACTACTAAAAATGAAAATATTGACTCAATTTTAGCAAAATTTGTATTTTAGTAGAAAGGACTTAACAGAACACAATTTTTTCACATCTTAGGATCATATATATTTTCTTCCTATATTTTGCTTAGAAAATTTCAAAAGTTATTTATCAAATACATATATTTCAGTAAAAGAATAAAAACATATTTTATTTTCAAAATAATTGAAATTGATTATTTTCGTCCCTTAACCTGTAACATCTTAATTTCAATTAGCATCAATTAATTTTCAGAAATGAAATTTAATTCAGATTTTTAAATGAAATTAAGAAATTAAAATATTCTGTTGTTAAGAACATATAATTTATCTAGTGACTTTAATCTGATTTTCATTTTAACTCTTTATTGAATGTATTTTCAAATACGTTTACTTATCGAAATACATTTAGTCGTTTCTGATATTAAATTTATGCTTCCTCAATTGTATTTACCAAATCTGAATCACAATTATTACAAACTGGATTACATATAATAAATTTGAATCACATTTGCTACTTGCTTAATTACTAATTTAATAAGCTGGATTGCAATTTATACTTTCTGAATTATAATTGGAAAGGATGTAGTATACATAGAACAAGTTGCTTACAAATACGTTGAATCTTATCTGTCATCTTATTCTCCTTTTGGAAACTTACGAACCTTCGGTAAAAGGCTTGAAACCCCACTAAGAACTAAGAACATACATAATTGATATACAAATGCGTCCGCATTTTTTTCTATATAGGACTCATTTCATGCTTCCGGTAACGTCGGAAGTTGTCGCTCCTGTTTTAAAGATAGTTTCCTCCTATTTGTTTCACGAAGTTGACTTCTTCACCATTATATTTCGCAAGCCTTTTATATGCATCTAGGGTCTTATCCGTACTTTCCTCACTTCCTCTTCTAGGGCACTTCCTTGGAAAACTAATAGCTTTCATTAGTTTGTTTCAAAGCGTTTTTGTTGCTCCATCTCGACGCGGATACGCAAGAACAGCAGCAGCAAGACGAGTTTATCCCTCCTTTCCACATTTACTTGTACAATTTGATAACATCTGAGCCTTATGCGAAGCGACGCGCACGAAAATGAATTCGAATGCGTGAATGATGCGGGTGGCGTAGACGGTAGCAGCGAAAAAAGGACGACGAGGTTAAAGTCGTTAAAGCTCGTATTTGAATGGCAGCAATCTCCAGATCGGGATAATGCACATTGCTCCGGGATACACTGTCCCGCAGCGCTTCCTGCGGCTTGTGCCGTCAGCGTCCGAATTGTTTGAATTGGATGGACATACGGAGATATTCGAGGTGCTTTCTGGGCTTAGTCACTGGCTTCGTGGACACATTTAGCTTTGGCAAATAAAAATAAAACGACCCGAATACGTTCCGGCTTAGGCCTGCGGACGTGTAATTGAAGCGGACAAAATGAAATTCGCAGATTGTGCAAAAAATCGATAAAGTAGCAATTATCTGCTATTATTCGTTTATTCAATTTCTTTTCAAATTAGTTATATATTTGTTATTTTCATTACAAGAAAACATTTCAGATTGGTTGTTTCAAAAATTATTTCTTCTATCATTTTGAACGATCATTTTGATTCAATTAATAGTTTATTGTTTTACAAATATTTCACGAGTTTATAATTGGTATTTCATAAACGTGTGTAGAAGGAATCAGCCGGTTCTGTATCAACATGCACGTCTATTGCTCCCTCATATTAACATAAAATAATAAAACCAATGAAGTCATTAAAAAATATCATTTGCTATTAATTCAATTATGATCACATTCAAGTCTCTCTTGTTCATGACATAATGAAGACCAGTTAGATCAAAGATAATTAACTTATTATTTACAATGTTCAAATTGGCAATCTATTATCGCCCTAATTATAAATTTATATTCACTATTGAAAGTTATCTTGAAATACGCAATTTATTTATTTATGCAAAAACAAAACCGTCAGTTCATTTGCAAAATGAATTTAATATAAAAGTTGTTTTTTATAATCCCTCTACGCATGAAAATATATTCCTCGGTTTCTATTTGTTTTCTTTTTGCAAATTAAAATTGTGCGCAAAAGATAACGCTGAAATAATGTTTTTCTCACAAAGGATGCTTACTATAAGATACTTATAATTTATAACGTGATGAAAAAAAAAAATGAATACTATTACGAAATGTTTTTTATTGCTGATTATTAAAAATCAAGAATTTTTTATTCTCTTTATTTCAATTATTTTCAGTATCAAACCCAAGATAAATCAGGAAATGATATAGACCACAATTTATATTTTCAGATATTGTTCATTATCTTGCTTTGAGTCTCACAAAATGACAAAGAATAATATTAGGCATATTCAAGGTTTCATTTCGGCATTTTGCGAACCGCTGTAAATTATAAGATATTATTCAATGATTTCAGATAAGTCATAGTAAATATAAATATATAGCACGGAAACTGCTACAGAAATAATTCTGAGAAGTCTTTCAGAGATAAAATATGGTTCAGTAATTATAAATAATATGTCTTTTTGGGGATGATAAACGGTTGATAACCTTTTATCTTTCAGTAGATAATTATTATTTATATTATTATGAAAATCGTAAATTGCATAATACCTACACGATTTTGTTTCTAATAATTTCTGTAATAATTTAGTTCGGCTTATGATCTAATGTATTGTATAATAATAGTAAAACCTATATTAAATTATGCACATCGGCGGCAAAACCATCTAGGACCATTTTAGATAACTATGAAAAATTGCTTCAATTCCATACGATGAGCATCGGTGAATAGTGCTAATTTTAAGGGACATAAACGAGCAAATGTGAAATAAATTTCCAAACTTATTTCAAATAATTTCTGATATCACGATTGTATAAAATATTTCATAACTATTGACTAGAATATAATTGAATCAGATTAATTCCGTAATTGATCCATTCCCATAATCGAATATTGTTGATAAAATATATTTCTAGCTTTAACATTCAAAAAATTGAACAAACACTAATATCAACAAAAAGTCTTAACGTATAATCTGTACCAAAACGAAGTATCGCATGGATTCTTTGTATAATGCAAAAATTTATATTTGACTTATTTTGCGACGGGCGAATGCGAATTTGATGGGTGCTCAAACTATGTGCGAAAATGCAAACTGCTGGCAGATATTTCCAAGGCACGACAAAAGCGAAGCGAGAAAATATTATTCTTTAATTTCGTCATCAGCAAGAAACTTATGAGATTTTTAATGGTATCTATTTAAGATACATCAGTATCCTATTGGATAATTCAAAAAAATTGCCACAACACGCTAAATACAGCGAATCCTAGTGTATATCAAAAAGTATTTATAATGGACAATTTGATCTACTTGCCAAAATCAAACAGAAACCAACAGTGAGAGAAGATGTTATAGCTATACATATGTATAGTTATATTTGATGATATTAAGTATCACTGCCCACACTGACCTTAAAAGGAAAGGTTGAATTTATAGCGGGTAGATCTGCATAAACCTTTAAGGTTACTGAAAATATAGTCTAAATATAAGATGCAAAACTGCGAATCCTCAAGCAAAGAAATATCACATTCAGTCAGAATTTTATGTCTAGCAAGAAATGAAATATTTATGTCTGTGTACGATAAATCATATTTATTAAAAATAGCATTTGGATTCTCTTGAAGGCGAATTATCAGATAGTAACCTTTTTCAATATTGGTAAATAATTAATTAGCCACCCAAGACCCTAGGGATAAAGTACCAACAAAGAACATTAAAAAACTCAACAACAAATTTTTTAGGTAAAGAATTTGTAAAGATTATTTTGATACTTTTTGTAATAGATAGATAATTAGAATAAACAAATTGTATGCATCTCAGGAATGATGAACTTTTGCAATAGTTTCAGGAATTAAAATTACATAACATTCTTTAGTAGTTTTCTAAAATATAGTTTTATATATTATGATATAACTATATTGTGTAAATTACTCAGGCATATAAGAGATTTAAACATAATTCCTGCGAAGCAACTTAATGTCAATACATTAAAATGTTTCTTAGCAAACTTTAAACCAACGCAATGTAAACAAAATATATGCTGCCATTCATGAAAGGAATCGCCCCAAAACTCCAGAGCATGCTTCAGTGATAACAGGTTTACATTGATTCTTACAGAGGAATGCTAACGTATAGTGTAGAATAAGATACATTGCTGCTTTTATTTGGTATGTGAATTTGAGCACGAATACTTCCATGATTTTTCCACTAGATAAAGCAATTTTTTATTTAGTTCTCATGAGATATACTCTTGGGCTTTGCATTTGTCGAAAAATTCTATAGCACGGAAACGGGAATCATAAAATATGTTTGGCATATAAATCCTCACCGTCTTATACAAAAAAAAAAATATTTTATACAGTGTGTTTATGTTAATTCAAATTTTATGGCAATATACCTATTGATTTCTAAATCAGTGAATTTTTTATTAGGAGAGAAAAGTCACTGTGGTTTTATAGTATTGTTGTTAATGATTGTTTAAATTAGTTTAGGATAATGATTTGATTTGCTATAAGAACTCTATCTAAAACTAAACACAAAACGTCTCCCCTTTCGGAATGTACTTCCTTCGAAGAATTATAATGTTTCTCTTCTTTTGCAAGCAAAAGACAACTCTTGGCTGATAAAGAAAATACCACAAATTTATTATATGTTTGAAATACGAGTCCGACGTGATTGAATCGGTTTATTTAGATGAAGACATGAAAAATATATTATAGCAAATATGCTGAAATGTTAAACACTCCCTAAAAGTCAATTAACAGACCCAATATCCCGAAGTTGACGTTGGTTAAAATTGAAATTTGATTAGAAATAAAACATACATAGCAATACGGATTCTAAGATACAACCAAACAAGAAAGAAATGCCTATAACATAAAGCACAATAAACCGATTCATGGATGAATCTGAAAACTTATAACTTTTGGTCTTTCCTGAAATTCTTCATGGCTGACAAGATTTGGCATTTGGCATTTGGATTTCCCCTGGTTCTAGGATACACCAATCAGAAATAAACCTAAAAATGTATTCTCATTTTAACTTAAAATTATTACTACCATTAAATAATTAATTATACACCTTTTCGAAGAATGCCTCTTCGCATTACCTTGGAATTTCGTAAATGAATTAGCCATCTAGTTATTTTTACAGCTTGGTTCAACAACACTTGAGTATTCAGCGAGCCCCACGTGACATCAGGGATTAACTGCACACGCCATTTTATTACTGCGGAGATAAAGGATCATAAAACATTGTGACGCAGGCACCTATTGAAGCAATAATTTATAAAATGCGATGTTTATACGAGTGCATTAATTTATTTTACTGACTGCAGCAGAAACTCGTTACGTTTCATTATTCTCGATTTGGGCACTGATGAAATAATTGTTTGCAGCCAATTCAATAGAATCTGCTGACCCTAAAATAATCTGCACTGATATTTTTTACATTTAATTTTCATGTCTATGTAATTTCATGAAAAAGTTGTCGAATTGTTTAGCAATCTTATTTTACTTCCACTTATAATTGATCATAATGAATACTCGTTCTTAGAATTTATTCTACTGTGATTTAGTAATTTTCATTTAATTTACTATCATTCCCAAAACTATCAAAATATATGCAAGAAATGTAAAGATATAAAACAATAGGATTGTGTTTGTGTTAGCTAGAGTTTACTATTACTGTAAAATGAAAAATGTTTTAAAAACGTCTTATTTCAAGTGTTTCTTAAATTTGCATTTAATTTAATTTGCATTTAAAGCTTTTTGTCAATTGAATTTCGTTTTGCATATTTTACTAAACTACAAAGGACTTATTCATATTAACACTTATCCCGTCTTCCTTACTTCCTTACTTTGAATTTTAATAATAACAAAAGACGGGAGCTTTTCTGTTCGCATTGTCACAATTCCATTATGCCATTAATTTTCCAGTATATATAAAGACCTAAATTTGGTAAATTATTTTGAGACTGTAACAGGTGAAGAAAATGTCTGTTGCACTCCTAAAAAAATGAACACTGAAAATGCTAAATTACAACCGTTTTGAAATTTTAAAATTGTACTTTTTCGAATAAATTATATATATTTTCATTGATTCTATATTACGTCAAATTCTTTCAACAATTTAAGCTTTTGAAGTAAAATGTACTTTATACTTTAGAAATAAAAAGTAAGTACAAGAAAAATGCCTAAATTAAATAAAAGTTAACAAACAGAGAAAAAGAATAATTATCTCCAAAAATTACATGTTAACCTAGACTGACAAAATTAAATATTATATTATGTGTAAAAGATTTTGAAAAACGGTTGCCAAAAAGAAACATTTGTAGCTTTCTCAATTTTCCGTGTAACAACTTTGGAACATCATTATAAATAGCAATAAATACACGCAATAAAAGACGGCAATTTCCCATCCGGCATTTTGTAAATGGGAGCAGTGATGAGCTACAAAAGTAATAAAAGATATGAAAGGGAGGAAAGCCAATAATAGGGAATAATGCATCCCAGCGTCTACAAATAAAGTTACAAAACACTAAAAATAAAGCAAACGAAGAGATAGATCATTTCCTCAATGTTTGCTGATTGTGAACAAAAACAAATTTCATTCTATTAAAAAATGCATTTGATACCTTAATATGATTTTGCCAGGCAAGATTGGATTCTTCTATGGAATACATAAAGTATTGCTGATTTTAAATAACTTTTCTATTGATACATATAAACCATAGTGAATAATTTTCTAGGAAAACTGTAGAATTTTCCATCTCTTTATTCAATTATTTGTCGATTTATATTTGAAAATATTTCTACCTTTGGGTACTTTTATCCAAAGATTTATGAATAGTAGAGTATATTATAAGTGTGAGCAATGCAAAATTATAAATGAGTGAAAGATTTGAATCACGAGTGCGATTGCACGAGTGATTCACAAATTTCACGAGTTTATTATAGCATTTCGCACACGTGTAATATACGACATTTTATCTTACTGGAGAAAAGTTGATACAATGTTCCAAGAAGCAACAAAATCCAAAATTTCTTCCACTATTTTTGATATGACATTTCATATGTCACAATTAAATCGGCAGAATTTCGTTTGAGCTGGCACATTATGATTATGTTTACCAAACCTTAAAATCTTGATACCTTAGTAACAATAGCACTTTATTTTGTGAAATGTCATTGATTTCTCCCACTTGTAGAAAAAAAAAATACTCATTTTTTTCCACTTGTAGAAAAACTTTCATCACTGATTTGATTAGTGAATAATATTCAATTTTTCTCATTAAAAACATGCATAGGAACATTTTACGCTCCTGTAATATAAAACCAATTATGACTGGAAATCATAAACACCAAAGAAATTATTGTACGTAAATTACGATTCCGATTTCTTTTCATAATTTTTAATTTGATGAAATCAATATTTGAACATTTAACACTCAATATGTTTGAAATCTTTATGAATAGTACACATCATCGAAATGCAGGATGTGACTTTCGATTTTGAACATTTTCGGGCGCCTTTCCTATTTTATTTTTTATCACCTCTAGCTTATTTATTTCTCTCCAGGGAAGGATACCGACGTGACTGCTGGCAGGGTTAAGTTATTCCGAATTTTTAGGCAATTTAAAGATCGGCAGGATCCATTTCTGGAAGCGGGTTATTTTCCTGCAAACGTAACTCACTTACGAGTATAATGATCGTCCTCTGGGGTAATCCAACGCACATATATTTTCCATTAAATCGAGGAAAGGCTATTTTAACTCTTAAAAATGCCTCTCGCAAATTTTAGTGTGGATAATAAAAGTAAAACCGAACTATCTTATAATTAGCTACTTTCCGCAAGTAAAATGACTGAGGTTGGCATTATCCTTTTTTATTTTGATAAGGTTTTTTTGTGATTTGATGACGCATTTATATAATTATCCTTTCGATCAATATAAGAGCAAAAGATTATTATAGTATGAAATTTTGTGAAATTTATATCCCTCATCTTTTTCTATTCTTCATTCAAATATTTATAATGTAAAAATGTGCAATACATATAATGTAAAAACTTCAATATAATTATATAGATAAAGCTATATTTAATATTTCACACATTTTAAATTGCAAATAGAATCCCATTTTTTTGTCTTTATTGTTTCTTTTAAAAATATTTGTTCAAAATAGTACGAAAATTATAACAAAGTTGTCGTTGAGTAATGAATGTGGAAATGCATGTAATAAATACCTCCGGGAACTTATCTAATCAAAGTTGCCATATAGTTCAACGTTAGTAATCGCAGAATTTGTTTATGTGATATTCATCATTGATATTACTAGCGCTGTACAATTTTCATCCCTGTTATCTGTTAGTTATTAGTTCAGTTATTATTCTAGTTATTAATTCATTCATTTTCAACTTCAGACAACAAACTACTGCAAAATCTTTCTCGGATCGTCTTGGAAATGATAAGAGCGATATCTTCCGCAATAATTAAATTTTGCCGAGCTTGGCGGAATTAACTAATGAATCAAGAGTTAGAAGCAATAAATTTAAAATCAGGCATGCTAACGTATCTGCAATTTCCAGCATTATCCTTCCTCTCGTATTATGTTTGCATGATAATATATGACTGATATTGCTAAATTAGTATTAATTTCGGCTGAATTTTCGATCGGGAAATAACTAATAGTTCTAAATCTGAGGGAAAAATTACTTTGTTGAAAATATAACCATTTCATTATCATTATGTAAAATATAGCAGACACTAATCAACTAACAATATTCATCAGTTTCAATCATAAATATTGATTAATGACCTATTTGGGCAAAATCATCACTTCAGGGATGGTGAACGGAAATTCTGACATCGCAAAACTTGAATTAATTTATGTGAGGTTTAGGCGATAAAAACGAGCCATGCCCTTTTAAATAAGAAATCCTCGGAAGTGTCCATAATTGGAGATTGGTAAAAGCTTCCTGAAATTAACAATCATTATTTTACTATATAGATTATTCTTTGGGGATCCCTTTATGGAAATTTATTTAAAAAATAAATTACGGAGGTTTTGAAAGCTGTGAAACAGGTTATTGTTGACACAATATACATATATTAATTCTGTAAGCTCTTAACTTTGTGCAAAATGCGCAATTCCACTCAAACTGTCAGCTTTTCTGCAGTGACCTATTTCATTATATGTTCTCTGTTGAGTAATAATAATGCATGGTCTCTTCAAATTTCTCCTTGATGAATTAAAAGTAAATCAATTATTATTATGCCCTTTTATAAGTTCAACCTTGAATTTTAATTTGGTTTTAAAAATCAAGGAGAAATGAAATCTTTAATTGTTAATATTATTGCACAAAATATTTAAATTATAGTGATAGCAAACAATAATAATAATATAATTAATAAATAACAAAAATTATACAACCTACAGTCTACCACTTATCTAACAACAAGAAATAATATTTAGTAGAGAAGAATTTTAGGAATACAACTGCATGAAAAACAGCAATATATTAAGAATTAAAAATGTGTTTACATTTCTTCGTAAGTGCTCTGATTTTTGGTAGTAATTGATTGAAGTTTGCAAAAAAATCCATTTACCTGATATTTAGAATTTTATCCATTCATAAGAGTTGCTTAAATAGTTTCCTTGAATTAGAATTTTACTCTTAACCTTAGATAAAAATTTGCATATTAGACATCAATCAGGGCACCAAACTTCCTCAAGATTTGCATTCATTTCAAACTCATTGATTTCCGATTATTGAATTAACAACTTCGGAGTGAAGGATACTTCACGAACTTCCTTGATTCTAATAAACGCTGAAATAGTTTGTGCGCAGAAAATACCTTTCATGCAAATGAGACTGTTGGATCTCTTCAGCACTTGTCAACTCAATAAGAGCTTGGTTGGCTCAGATCGCAGCTTTTATGTCGCACAAGGCGCATAGATGAAAATTCCGCATTCGATGCACACAAATATTCCGATTCTCTAATATAAACGATTGGAATGATGTGAGCGTGTTCTCGTGCAAAATTGCATTATCTAGTGATGTCAGATAAAAGAGCATTATTCAGCTTCGAAGAATTTAATGCAGGATCGATATTTTTATCAACTGGCATTTTTTGCATTGAAATTTTAGAAATTATCCATGTAACTCTTGCTTGTTAGGTGTATTTTGACTTTCATATTCCCATAATATTAATGTTCAAAATGTGTTATTACTAATAAAAGGAATGTTGAAGTGCTGCTGTTACTTTTTAATGGATTCCTCGAATAAAAGTTCATTCTAAAATCAAGTCATTTGGGTCTAGAAACATTATATGTATGATAACATAAAATAAATAAATAAAATAAACAAAAAAATAAAGTTTTCTTTTTTAATTTATTGATAAAATTTTGAAAAATTGTTTCATGCTTAAACGAATTGTTAAATATTTAATGACTTTTTCTATAAAATTGTCAGAAAATTATAATCAAGTTGCCTAAATAACTGATCTTTAAATTTGTGACCAATATCTTCCAGAAGAAAATATACATTATCAATTCTTCAATAATTATTTCTTAACTTCACTTATATTAAAAAAACTGTTTTAACTGGAGTTATTAAAATGAGTTATGCAACACTTTATTTAACAAAAACAAATTTCAAATTAACGGATTCTATTTTAAGTAGTTGTAATGAAATAAGTTTCCAGAATAGGTATATATTTGCTTATATGAATATAGAATCTCTGAAGAGATATAATAATTACAATTCATCACATTTATATTTTTGAGTTTCCAGAACTTCTCCAACTATTCTATCTGCTTCGAAACTCTACACAATTGTTACAAAGCAACCATGACGAGTCGTACTAAGTTTTCGCAGTGGGAAATTCAAACCACATAGTGAGCTTGGGAATAGTGGAAACTCGGACAGTAGAATAGATGGTGAACATTCGTACATTTGACCATCATGGATTCAAGTATTTGTCTTTCACGTTGTACAGCTTTCCACAACATTAATTGTCACAGTATTTTTATATTAGACCTTCTAATTAAATTCAAAAAATGTTGTTTCGTATGTCAACAAATTTCTAGGTTTTACTTGAAATTGATAAATAGGTACGTGCATTTATTTTAACCTTATTTTACGATTATTTTTCTATGTATAATAAACATAGATAATATTATTGGAAATGTTTTGGATGTAATAAAATTTATAAAATGGTAAAATAGTTGTCTAAAATGTCGGTAATAAAATTTATCACTCTCTTCAGAATGTATCTGCTGAAATTGCATTTGATTAAATTTGCATGTGTAACTGTTCCTTGAATTTCATAACTTAGTTATGTTTCTGATATAGATCCTCCCAATTAATTTCAGATCCCTTTTTAAGTTTGCTTAGAAGTTCATTTTGTACTAAAGGATAATCTAAAATTGATCGATTTGATTAATCCTCCAAATCCTACCATTAAAATTAAGTTCTTTTCCCCAAAATGTAAATAACTAAAATCACCTTCATAAAATTCTTTATCCATCAAGTAATCATTAATCATCAACTATTAATCAAACTAATGCTGGTGCATTTTTTGTTATAAATTGTAGCAATTTTGATACTTTTTTCATGAATTTTTCATTGCGTCCTATTTATTGGAAATATTTAAAATTTCTGCCATCCCACCATGTATTGTGCATACAAAATATTGGTGTGCTGAATCACTGTAAGGTTTATGTTACGTTTACAAGACATCTTGAGACTTTGCAGACATTCATGCTATACACCAAAGACATGCTAAATGCTGGTCGTATAGGAATTGTGAGGTCGAATGATTACGGTCTATGTCAAGTAGCATAAACCCGAGGAAAGGGATCATACGAGCTGTTCCTCAGTGTCCTGGCCATAAATTCAGATTTAATTAAACCCTATTACCATCACCATTATCAAACAAGTTGCCCTATCGCCCGCATCTTTGACCTGAACTACTGAACTTCTGTCTGGTATGAAGGGGATCCTATTTCAATTAGGCAAATACCTTGCTTGGGTAAGCACTGAAACTTTCTGCATTATTAAATATGCATACTACTTAAAATATTATATCATATTACATTGTCTGAAAATTAATTTATCGATTAACATTCTAAGATCTAAGATTTCGCAATCGTTAGAAAGAATCAAAAGCATCAACTCTTCGAACTTTCAATTACCAATTTGATCTCAAATTAAGACAAAAAAACAATGTCAAGTGAAAAATATTCAATTTTTGTCACTAAAAATGCAACATTATACGCTTCAGTAAGATAAAATGTTATTATTAATTCTTATATTAAATATCATTCTAATCAAAAAAGATAAATATTTTGTCAAAAATTTAGTACAAAAAAGTAAATTGGATTTAAAATATAAATATATAGGTATCAGAATTATAATGAAGTAATTAATATTTCACAAGCGAACTATTTTCAGGAACCAATTACATCACCCAATTAATTTAAATGGGTAAAGTGCATCTAATTGACGCCGATGATCGTATCCTAGCTTGGACCCTTCAACATTCCGGGGGTCGTTGAGGATGCTCACACAAGGGCAAAATTAGGAAAGTTTTCACTGTACTCTCAATACATGCATTTCGATGGTTTGAATTGTGCGCTAGAACACTGAAGGCTTTCAGCATGTGCAAACAACCACATAATTTACGTCCAATGCATTTAAACAGGTTCATTAATCTTCGATTGAAGTCCAGTCTTCATCGCCTTATATATTTAGAGTCCACATAGGGGATCTCCAAAATCAATCAATTTAGAACGTAAATTACATGTCAATATACATATAGATGGTCACTGGGAAATATGTGAAAGATTTTAATACCATAAAATATGGTTATGAAAAAAGTTGTTTAATAACTCCATTTAAGGTTAAGAAATTATTCTTACCCCATGCGGGGTATTGGAATAACTTGGGCTTAGTTATTAATTGCATGTCTTTTGCCAGATAAATTAGTACTCTGAAGAAAAAATGAAACGACAAATTTATAAATTGAAAACGGCATTCGTCTCAAATATCTTGTATTCTCGTTTATCTTCACTAATTTTGCTTGTGAAATTCGATAAAAAAATTGGATTAACTCCTAGCAACTTTCTAGTGTTCTGTGATCAACGGAACTGAAAACACGATAAAGTATATCCATATGAAGTAAGAAACTGAGTGAGACTCAGTCAAAGTAGGCAAATCCTTTCAAAGGAAAAGAAAGCCTTCAAACTATACACACATATTTGTGAAACTAATAGAAAGAACTTCAAAGATATACTAACATGGATTTCAAAGATGGACCCAGAAAATCTTGCAAGAACCATGCAACAAGGAGACTCGGTAGTAGATCTCTGTCTAAAGGTTAGACTCAAACAAGTGCAAATCCGGATTATCATTAGAATCACTCCAAGGCGCTAAGGACTGAAGCGCACAAAAAGGACTAAAATACAACCAACATGTTTAGATGATGCGAACGAAAAAGAAGAAGAGGATGAAGAAACTCCCAGACACGTTCTTTGCTAATATTCAGTCCTGTGCAATATTCAGTCCTGTGTTAAACTCTAGAAGACTCGACGTTTCGAGGTATGCAATGATAACTTCCGGGAAGTCAGCAATTTGCAAGGCGATTAGAGTGGAATTGAGAGGATAAAAGCCACAACGGTTACCGCTAATTATAAGTGCTCCTGAGCATAACATCCTGAAAAAGAAAAAAAAAAATTTCATAGAAATATTTATTTATAGGTCATTTCCTGTTGATCTTGCAAATTATTATAAAGACTAAAACTACCAATTATTTTTTGAAATTTTCCTATGAATAACCAACAGTAGATAACCAAGAGCAAAGAAAATACAAAATTATAAATGAAATAAATTCTTATATGTCTCAGCTTATCAAGGTTAATGCACAAAAACAATCCTCGTACAGTAGCCTTGTTTTACAAGTTTTTCTTTGTTGCATGGTTGTAACCGAGTGAAATGTAGCGCTAATTTAATCGCCAGTATCCAGTTAAAGCATTTGCATTTTCCATTTACGTGAAATTTCAGAGGTTTTCAAACTTTCAAGCATACCTGTGGAGCTGTTTATAGTTTAAATTTCTAAACTATTATACTAGATGGCTATTAATTTCACTATGATTGACACGAAATGTTCGGGCGAGTGACATAAGCCATTACCTACTTGCATATAAAGTTGCATACAAAGTTCAATGTGTAGAATGGAATTGGCAATATGCCGCATGTGAAAAGATCACTGCAATATCCATTAAATTCTAGAAAGCAAAAAATATGCACAGCAATGGCATGTACCATCGACCCAACTACAGCTGAAAGTTGTCCACGACAATGGAGGATTATAAATTAAGCCCAGAACAAATGACAAAGCTTTCTTTATACAGGGTGGGTTTTTAAAGTCCTGCATTAAAAAATGATGGAATAATTAATTAATATTGTGATTGTAGAGTTATCATGTCAATAAATTTCTTTTTGACGTTTTTAATTTGATTATCAATCAATTTTACAGTAGAAACGTCAAAACATGACCATTATGTTGCCTATATTCTCACAGGTATTTTTGCATGAGGTATATGTAGATATATTGCGAAATTCAAGTTGTGAACGTGATACAATTTAGCAAGGATATTGCAAAGAGAACGAGGACATTTAGCACCAGAAACTTGCAACTTGCATCTTTATTACATTGCAGTACAAAAATGCGTTTTTTGGCATCCATCAATTTTCTCTCGTTTCTCTGATCTACATATATAGAACGACAGAAGTCTATTTGATTGGGGTAATATAGGATTCAAACTCCCAGGTGGCCCTTATCCGTCCTTATGTCTCGTACGTCGATGTCAACTATCTCTGAAATATATCTTCACTAACCTCCACTTCCTGCTGTTCTTCCTATCACAATCTACAAACATCTCCTTTTGTTCGACCCGGATGGGCATGAATTCCCTTTACTCGACCGTATTCATTTGCTTCGAATTAGTTTGCATGTTTATCTTCCTGAACCTGATAGACACAATATACGAGGAACTCTGGATTATCGTAGGGTAAATCTCATCTTTGTAGAATGCTGTTTAGGAACGAATGCAGGCAATTTCAGTGATGCACTCGTCGGAATTCAATTTTAATTTTTTCATGGTCCCATTCGTAAAGGGAAGCAATACATTTAGTATACGTATAGGTAGTAACTTGGAATTTACAAAGTTATATAAAGCCGGGATGCAGCAGGATAGAGTTCATGACATCAAAGCACTCCATGTCAATCAGTTAGTACTTTGGCGGATGTTTGAAGATCTAAATGACGTTATAATAATTTTGACAAATTTAGTTATCGATATTTTGACTTCTTCATAGTTTCCTTTCTAACTGCGATTTTTAGGGATGTATCATTTCTCAAATTTTTAATTATATCTTATTTTCTCCTAGTTTCAACTAGTTTCTTTGGTGTATATTTTAGGTAAATTACCATATATTTAAAAATACATGAGTAAGTTTATAATCTGTCGCTTTTTATTTAAAATCCAACATAAAAACAATATTATCAAAAATTTTCACTATTTTTTCTATGCAAAAACCAAATATTCGATTGTATTTAATTCAATTGCACTTACTAGTAGATTCGGTATAAAATAATCATTTAATTCGTTGATTTGCTAACCAAAGGGAAAAGCACCTTCCTGAATTAAATAGATGCTTCGAATATATGCATGCGGAAACATGCAGAATTGTGATTTGCATTTCCGATTAATGAATTTAATCCAGACAATGGATTACAATGGATTAACACATTTGATTTATATTTTCAGCACTCGTAGATCAAAATGCTATTGAATAATTTTTCATTATCATGAACATGATTTTTTTGCATATTTGGGGTGCTATGAACAAGCACAAAAAATCATTAGTCAAGAGGTACATATATATTCCAAATTTCTTCAAAAATAATCTCCAAGAAATGATCTACATATTTGCTAATAAAATTTGCATTTAACAAGTAAGCAATTGATCCTTTTCCTTCAAAGCAGTTGCCAATTAACAAAAAAAGTTGGTCTATTTTGGATGAAATTATAATGGATTAGAGAGGTTAAAAAAGGCACAGTCCAGATTTATCTACAACGTTTCCGATCATGTGAAAAAAAAATATTTTACAAGTATTACCATAAAGTTTTTTGTCAATTGATGGCTGTGACAGCTGATTTAGTTTGACAACCACTTTTAGGCCGTGCAAAAGCATTTCTTAGCCCGTTAAAATGACAGATTATTTTCGATGGATAATCAAAAGCCATTTAGGGATGTTAAAATAATGAGCGATTTTCTTTATTCTCAATACTTATAAAATCTGCCTTTTTTTAAATTATCACCAAATTCTTAAATTCATGTATCAGTTGTCATTAATTTGTACGATGGCGAAATGTTTCATTATTTCAAAATAAAAACAAAAAAACAATATAAGAAAAATTTGTCGATAGGTGAAAATATTTTCCTTCTATTTTTTCTCAAATTTCTTGTAGGATTGAATAATTCTCTTTCAGCCTTTGAAATCTTGGTATAAATATATTCCAAAATATATTCTATATCGAAAGAACTTTTTATTATTAATTCCAAGATAACAATGGAAACATTTTTAGAAATATGATTATAAAGAGACAATCTATTAATATCTCCAAAATAATTTTTAGTACTTGTGCTATTATTACCAAATTACCATAAATAATGCTTCGTGATTGAAAATTGCAACAATTCCATACGACCTCTTTAGAATGAATATCTTGGTGTTGAAAGAGCCCCGCTTAAGACAGCGATCAATCAATCAGTACATGTTCAATCTATCACTCACAATAAACGTTTTCGATTAGTCGATTAGGCATTCAAGTGCCTTGCCTTGCAAGAATTAAATTGTTGTTGATAGTATATATAATTTCAGTTTTAGCCATCTTTTGTCATTTAAGTCACAAAAATAACAGGCTCTTAAATTTTATAAAATATACCTTTCGAAAATCAATCAAGGATATTAATAGTTTTTGAAGCAATTTTGCAATTTTAAGAAGTTTAAGAATATATAAGAGTTGTTATTTTGTAACATTTACATCAAATTCTTTCGTAAGTTCTATTATGCATATATACAGTGTAGAGAGAGTTCAAAAGATATTAGGAAGATTCGGAAAGATCCAGTTACAATTTGTATCCTTAAAGTTGCAAGCATATAATCACTCAATAGAATAATTATGTTTAAAATAATTATACGTAACATGACAATCTCCACAGAATTGTACTTAAAAAATAAGAATTAAACAATGACATTAAATTACAGTAATTTACCAAGCTCAGGTCAGATATTATATATAACAAAATTCTAAATCAAGTGATCGATTTACATTAACATTTGCCTTTTTGTTTCACTTCGAGTAATTAATATATTAAATTACAAAATCTTCTCAATTTTCCTTTTGCCATCTGGTTGACCAAAATGAGAGCAAATCAACAGAAGAGATGTCAAGAAATGAGTTTTGCTTGAGTGTCGAATATCTAATTAAGCATAATGAAGATACCATAACAGGTATCATACCATCTTCATATTCCAGAGTACTCCAGGCTAGGTAGTAATAATTATATCAAATTTATAATTAATTATGATTACTTATAAACATAAATAAATTTTGGATAATTAACTTTGTACATACACTGTATTTATTTTGGAAATAGATGCCTGATCAAAAACAGGTGCATTTATATTGGCAATACATATTTTGTGTTTACCAACAAATTCATAAAATCATTGATTGACGGGTTATTATTAACCGAAAGTTTTACTCCATTGTAAATGTTACTATTAATTAGTTTTCCAACTGAACCACATGTTTTGGAAATGTCAATGCCAGGATTTCATTATTGGAATTTTCTATCGTGTAATGATTGTTTCGGTCACATGAAAACTTTAAAATCTTTGTAAATAATTTGCAATGAAAAGTAGCCTTTAGAACAAAAGTATTATTGGTGCAAATTTTTAGTAAACTTTGTGATTGCTGATCTTAGATGATCTGCATTTTAAGATGCATTTCTTAGATTTTCTTAATGTATAACATAATCACAGAGTACGTAGTTTTGAAAATCTACAAATGAATACATTTTTATACAAATTATACAATTATTTTTTTATTTACCCGAAGAACTAATGCATGTGAATACCAAATATAGTTTCCAACTGGTAAATAGAGCTGTGAATGACTTCTGAGATTCATGAATAACATTAGTTTTGCAAGATGCACATCTCCATCCCATGGAAAAGCATAAAATAATTCAATACGAAATTCCTCACTCTAAAAATTATCGGTTATTCATATATCACAAAATAATGCAAAATTTTGTAAATTCCATACAATCTCCATTATATATTCCCCGACAATTCCGAAAATTGATGTTCCAAAAACATAGAAGCAAACGTGAATCAATGAAAACAAATCAAATTCCTAAAATGTATTTCTCAATAAAGAAGCTCCATATCATTAATGTCAACTTACTATGATCTCAGATACAATTATCAAACTGATAATTATAGCAGATAATACTACTTGTAGACCTAAGGCCCATTTGTACATTTTAATAAACTCAGACCAAATACTGAAACGAAATAAAGTGACAGCAATCAGATTATGAAATTTTTCAGAACTCATACAAAAGAAGTTGGCTATGAAATTCCCGTGCGTGGATAAATTGTATCAACCGCAATTTACGATTTGGAATGAATCGCAGCTGTTGAATCATTCTTATTAGATCCTTATAAGCATATTCCATAAAGATAACCGTCCCAATAAGGAGGAATAAGCAGTTGGCAACACCACACATTACGTAAGTAGTGTAGCAAAATTGTATCAAATTGAGAATATCTCGTAATGGACGTTGTCTCATATCAATAAATTGTGGCTGAAAAATTGTGGCTGTTATATTTTGCAATTTGATGTGGAGGTCTCATTGTAAGTTCTTACAATAGGATAAAAAAATCCACACGTATCTGGATTAGATGTTTCATCACACATTTCAAGCTCAGAATATGCAAAACAAAGAAACAGAATCCCTGCTACGAATTTTGCAGTAGCCCTCATAGTCTTGTTGCATAATTCTATTTTCTTTCGGTAATCAGCACGTTGATTATCGAAATATTCGTTCTTTTCGATATGATAAAAAATGTTATTACTTCGTGGTCCATTAATCCAAATCGTAAACATGATAAATGCCGCCATTGAATCAGAAAATAGCAATGATAAATTAAATACAACATTGACGAATGATACATTTTCTTCTGCAAAATACAAAATTACTCAATTAACTACGAGCAATCTATATCAAACCCCACTTAATAAAACTATTTGACGTATCACGGTGGGAAACATCAGGAAACCAATTCCAATCATGTTTAGAAATCCCAGAAACTTGTAAATCTTTTTGTTTGTGAACTGCCAATAGTACGTTTGATAATAGTTGAAACAGTAAAAAGTATTGCTGGATTTAATAAACATTATGAATCGACATTCACGAATTATGTATTTTCTGTAGATTGTTATATTGTCAAGGTTGGCTTAGAATGACTCTTAATCGCTGGTCATTTCTAACGAAATATCATACTTTGTATGATTTGTAATTTGTAGTACATTCAGTGAAGCATTAATTATAATTACAGGACACATCGTCATTTTTCAGAATGATGATCTACTCTATTCATTTACATTGCCATATGGAATATTCCATGAGGTACCTAACCATAGGAATCACAATGAATTTTTCATTAATCATATGTCGCTAGGAAATTGTGAGTCGCGAAGTTAATATTTTGCAAACGATTGACCTACGATATTTTATCATATTAGAGAAGAGGTCGTACAATGGTCTATGAAATCATAAAATTGTTACCAAAATTCCTGAGGTGACATGTCAAATTATCTAAATGTTGTTTGAATTGACACACTCTGACCATGTGTGTTAAATCTTAAATAGCACCTTATTTTTGAGATTAAAATGAGTAAAATAATAGTAGATTATATTATAACTGTGGGAAATGCAAAATTATAAATGAGTGATACACAAATTTAACGAGTTTATTATGGTATTTCGCACACGTGTAATATACGACATTTGATCTTACTGGAGAAAAGTTGATACAATGTTCCAAGAAGCAACAAAAACCAAAATTACTTCCACAATTTTTGATATGACATTTCAAATGTCACAATTAAATCGTCAGAATTTCGTTTGAGCTGGTTATTATGATTATGTTTGCCAAACTTTAAAATGTTGATACCTTAGTAACAATAGCACTTTATTTTGTGAGATGTTATTCTTATCTCCCAATTGTAGAAAAAAAAGTATTCATTTTTTCCACTTGTGGAAAAATGTACGTCATTGATTTGACAAGTGAAAAATATTCAATTTTTGTCACTAAAAACATGCATAGGAAATGCAACATTATATGCTGCAGTAAAAGATATGCTTATACTTGCACAACAACGTACGTCGCTTATTTGACATGAGTAGAAGAAATATGCCGGTTCTAGATCAAGGTAAACTGCAGTATGCTGCAGTGCGCAGTAGACGTACATCTTGATCTAGAATCGGCCTATTCCTTCCACTGCGAGATGCAGATAATAATCAATTATGGACAAAAATAACAGATCTTTTTAGTTGACATTTTTTTATTTCACTTGTATTTAACCATCAAATAAAAGAATCTATCTTGTACAAATATTTAAACACAATAAATATGTTAATTTTGCGTTACATTACATTGTGATTTCCATTAAGAGGGCATCTTCAATATTATTAATTCTATTAATTATTAATACTATTAATTCATGTATATTTGGACTTTTTAAATGATAGTGGCAAAATAAATTATTAATATAAAGTTATCTGATTTCTAGTGCCCATTATAGTGGAACAATAACCTTTAAAGCTAACACTAAAATGCGTTACTTGATATTTTCCAGACAGGGTTAATGTAATATTATTGGGTTGCAATTTCTAATTATCTCTAAGGCGAAGGTAAAATGTCTATTACGTGAACTAACTTCCTCTAATTAACTGAGATGCAATAAATTGTGAGTAGGGTATAATGTAATAACATAAAATTTATTAACCTTGTGGTCAATCTGGTTGACATCGATTGAATAATCAATCAAACATGAAATTACGTACTCCAATTGAAAAATTTGCAGTAGTTGTCTACACATTTTCGCCATTACAAATCAAAGTTTATTAATTTTTTATCTTAAATTTTTGTTAAATTTACTCCAAAAATACAAGATTTTTGGAAGAACTGTTTCTAGGTAAATTAGCAAAAATTATAGTATTGCCTAGTTTTCATTTTTCTATTGCAGTGAAAAAAAACTATGAGCTACTATTTCCTCTGACTGAGATTGGATGTCCTCGAAAGTTTTCCTATGTATCCTGCAAAAAACTCGAATAGTTTGACCTGCTAATTTTTCAAAGAGATCCATCTGTTATTTCAATGACGATATCCTCCTTCGCCTCAGTTGTTTTTCTGTACATTTTTTACCAATCTAGTGCTGAACTAATTCTGCTCTAATGTCAAGTTATATGCATTCTTCTACTCCAGGAACCATAAAATTACACTTCAATGCTAGAATAATTCATGTTATACTCACCAAACAGAACTAATCTAGGCCAACGGCATTAATTAATATCACATATGTATTTACATAAATTTCTCTAGGGTATTCCTGGGACGGTGGTCCTCGCTTTACCGTCAATGACCACCACAAACATTTCGTACTCTATGGTCAGAAAATGGACCAAACCATGTATCAGAACTCAACGAGCATAAAAAGATTTCAAGAAGAAGCATCGAAACAGCTCGAAGTTATCCTTAAAGAAATACTGCTTTTTCCCACTATGTTACTTGTCATAATAACAGCATAATGCATCATGGACCAATCAATCATGTTCTTCGAGAGGTATAATATAATGCAATTTAATACCTATATCGATCAATCATATACAATGTTGAATGTAAAAAAGGATCAAAACGTCAGTTTAATTTGATAACGATTAAAGGAAATGGAAGTTTACCGATATTGAAACAAACAATGTATAATATATATACTTTTTGAGAAAATTGCCTAGTTGATCTGTTTACATAAAGTTATAAACATTGGACCGCAGGTCATCAACCAGTAATCCCCAGTCCATTAAATTTATAGATTAATTTAACCGGTTTAGAGACGCAAATTATTCAGTCCATTTAGTGACCGAAAATCCTCTCTAAGGTCTCAAGACCTAAATTCCTATTGCAGGACAATGACCGACGAAAACAAAGTTTGTGCGACGTCCCTAAAATTGCATATTGTACACATACTCAACAAATTATAATTAGTGAGTAAAATTGGCTTGTTCAGAAAGAAATTTTTTCCCGACAGAGGATTTAATTGTATTTTTTGGCACCCTACTTCAAACTTAATCTTATAATTTTTATATGATTTGACAGCTCATATAGCAAGGTTTGTATGTGAAAAATTCAAATTATTATTCTGATGATATTATATCAACGTTTCTTCAGTAACATAAAATGCATTACTTCACACGTGAATGAAATCACATTATAAACAAGCGATACATGAATTTTGCATTTCCATTGCTGAAACTATAATATAATCTAATATTTTATGAAATTGTTTGGTAATGTTCATTATGTTAGAACATAATGCGATCACGTATGATGAAGTTGCATCACAAAGTTGAATACAAATATGAAAAGTATAGCACATACTCTGGATTTTTGTTTATGTTACTTTCAGGCGTAAAAATCCCCAGCAGTGACCTCATAAACTCTTCGCCAGTTCGTATAAATGGCGACTGCAATATAAGGAGTTAACGCCCGAGGCACACATTAATTTTCATTGCGATTTTAATGAGAAATATGCGCTGCATTTTCATTTATGCATGTATAATTACTGCCTGTTAGTTAACCTGCTCAGGTGAGTCTATATATTTCATAAGCAGCTTGTATTATATACGCGTTCTCATTAGTCTAGTTTGCCCTGCATTGGGTTATTTAATAACTGACGAATTTGGCCAATTTTGTCTAATGAAAATATAACTATACTTGCTTACTACATGACACCTGAATTAAATTCTTTTTGAAATATTATATAAAAAAAATGACAAAATAATGTGTTTCTAAAAAATTTTGATGAGATTTTATTCCAGTTGATATTTGTACTTTTTTTGTAAGCTTCGCTGATTACTCTTATTTCACGCAACACCGACGACAACAAGGAATAAAACAATGCAGCGTATAAGGCTTGAAAGGTATTTATTTTGCATGGTTTAGTTAAAAAATTTAACCACTAAAGCTGAAATTTATTTTCTTCAAAAACTAGATTTATGTAAATAATCACCGTTGATTTAGAATATATTCTAATTACTTTATGTATTAATATTAAGATTTTAGCTTTCTATTTAAAATTGTAGCCTAATTATGTTCAAGGATTTATTAATAAGAAATGAAAAATGAAAACCGTTTCCAGAACAAAAATTAATACAACCAACAACGAAATTGCCAATATTGAATCGAAACAACATTCATAATTACTTCATAAAATTGAACGAGATTATATCAGTTTATAATGGCATTTAACACACTTGTGATATACGACGTTTTATTGGATCAAAGAAGTTTTGATACAATGATCCAGGTAGTTACAAATAAAATATCTTGTTATATTTAGCAAATTATGACCACATCATTTTGTGAGTTTTCATTTTAGTCTTGAGTAAAATAAAAATTATTAATTTCTCTCGCTTGTAGAATAAAGTACGTTACGTATTTGTCATTTAGATACTATTCAATTTTAGCCTCTGATAATGGGATAAAATGAAAAAAAAAATTATTAGGCTGTTGTATGGTTTCTATTATATAATAGATGTACCGATTCAATAAAGGATTTTGTACTTTGAATGGATAGTATTAAGAAACCCCTTTTGTGAATAAGATTTATAATATAAGAGGTATATTAGGTAACATAGATGCATTGAATCGATATATTAAAATTTCTACAAGAAAGAAAATTCATCGTCAACGAAATTTAAGAAAATAGGCGAAAATGACAGGTCCACTGAAATTGATGAAGGCAAAAGGCAGTAAAAGGAATTCACATTATTAAGACCTGATTTAATTTGATTAAATCCTGATTTAAAAGTTACAACACAATTTACTAATGATTATTTATTAATGATGATTTTAATAATAATTAGAATTTAATGAAACTTAACTTCGTCTAAATGTACCCAACAGACTAAAATTTAAAAAAGTAATGCCAATATGTTGAAAACTAATATTTAATCAATTTTGTTATAAATGATATTTTGTAGAATGCCTCAGGTATATGCGACGAAATTTTTTTTCTGTATTCCAATTCCAATTGTAGACAAAGTAGTTCATGCATATTTAATCAATATTGCGTTATGTAAATCACTTATGAATCATTTATTTATAGGAAATTAATGCATTAAATAGATATTCATGAGTAGTTACGATGGACCAAGGGATATCGCGCACGAATTATTTTCCTCAATTATGCTATGAGATTCAATCAAATTATTGAATAACAGATACGCCTAAGCGTATTTAGCATAACTGATATGGTCTGAAAGGTCTGTTAATTCAACACATTTAACCAAACTCATTGTAAATAATTTTGTTAACATTGCAAAATTCAAATGCATTCTTTTCATGGAATGTCATTAAAAAATAGAAACAATAACGAATTGTTCTTCAACCCTTTGATGATCCCAAATTTCTTATAGGTTGAAATTTTGGAAAATAAGAAATGAAAATTAGAATTTTTAAATGAATGAATGAATTTAATTAAGGAAACATCACTAAATGTAATTCCTATTTATGAAATTTAATTGTGAAATTATCTTTTGAATTTCAGAAAACATTACATGTTATTCAAATTCCACTGAATAAGTTACGTAGTTTTTATAAACTGAGCGATAATTACTACGGCATTAATAATGTTATTCCAATGATATGTAGATATAATTAATCTAAAAAATGAATTATTATCTAACAAAGAGACGTTAATTTAATTTAATTTGAACTTTTCTGGATTTCAGTTGATGTATTCTAAATTACGTTTGCCTAATCCGAAATACATTCAATTGTTTCTTAAGATTTCTAATTGAGCCCTTGTATTATGAAAAATGTTTTTCCGACAGTAATGTAGTGTCAACAACGTAGTTTGTTTTTTATGATTGTTATGAGTGTTTATTATGATTTTATTAGGATTTTATATGAAATAACTGATAAACACAAATTCTAAAATTATTGACTTATACCAAAATCAATATCAAAATCAAGGGCTCAATTATATGTTTAATAAATCTCATTTTTTGAACCAATCTTATTGCTTTTGTTTTTCGCTTAATTATAATAATTTCAATAGAAAATTTCAAAACAGTTTATTCTTTGTGAATTCTATTGGAAAAAGTGAAATTTGGCTAGAATATTTTTCAGTAACCTGCATATAAAACCAAATTAACCTCTATTTTTCTAACTATAGCGTCAACAAAATTCGAATTCAAAACAGCAACGATTATAAAAACATAACAAGTTTGATTGATTCTAGACAATGATAAATAGGTTGTTATAGAAATTTCTGGTATTTTTAGTCAATCTTCTTTCGTTTGAAATTTAAGAAAATACAGGTTTTTATCTTCTTGAAAAGATCTATTTCAGCTTAAGCATAATTTGTTATCCTTCAAAATTGTAAGTAATAAACTTTCTGAGAACCCAGTGTATATAATCCATGAAGCACATAAAGGCATTTTACATTTTTCCAGTTGATTTAGATTATAACTCATTAAACTCACATAATACGAGATCTCATGGACATTTAGTTTATCAACTTTGCAAATAATAAGTTTCTCCATATAAGCAATAAGTTATTGAAACAAAAAAACAAGTCAACTTAAAGCAGCATTCAGTTGTAATGATTGCATTCAATTTTAGAATCTAGTCTGTAAATAAGAGCTAAAAAAACATCATTAAAAGTTGGCACTGTATTTTCCAAAATAGATACAAAGCTATATCTGTATCTATTTGTATATAATGCTGTGTTATTTATATTTTTTAGCATTTCTTGTAGTATTTCAAGGTAGCAACTAATACAACATATGATATGGACTTTAAATTAATTTCTTAAATTATAGCAAATGTTTTGACTGCGCTTAAATGCAATTTACAAGATCCTCCTGCCCGATTGTACCATTTCAAAGGATGCAAAAGAACAGAAATAACAAATAATGGTACCTGTTTGCATATGAACCACACCCTACCACATTACTTCATCATCCATGGATGGCTGGAAAATTCCAGAGAAGAAGACTATATCAAAATTGCAACTGCGCTGGAAAAACAAGCAAAATCCAATGTTATATTGGTAGACTACCGAAAGCAATGCGAAGTTAACTACAAATGCATCAAGAAGTTTATCAAAGAAATTGGTTGCCATTTCACTCATACATAGAAAGGCATTTGAATAAAGTTTTTTTTCAGGTAAATTCGTTGCTGGATTTCTGAACGAGGCTTATAAGCACAACCAAATCAATCCAGCTGATGTTACCATAATTGGTTACTCGGTGGGAAGTCATATGGCAGGAGTTATTGGCAAGAATGTTTATAAAGATACAAATATTAAGCTGAAACGAATCACAGCTCTCGATCCAATGGGCCTACTGAAAAATTCCAATATAGAGCTCAAAACGAAGTACTCCTTACAGAAGAAAGATGCGAAATTTGTCGATATTTTGTACACTACTGCGGAAATTGGCGAAATGACACAAATTGGTCACGTGGATGTGTATGCAAATGGTCTTTATGGCACGGCTGTCCAGTTACCTTGCTCCAGGAAGCCTTCATGTAACAAATTATCTTTCTTGCAAATTAGTGCATTTTTGGTGATATGTATTTTCGATTGCAGTTAAGTGTAATCACATGATCAGCAGGAAATATTACTTGGAGTCTATTCGTTCTTGCGGTGTGGAAGCGACAAATGCACATGGTACTGTTTCAATTGCATATGGTTATCATATGCCTCAGAATATCAAAGGAGTTTTCATCTTCACTCCTCATATGCATCCGCCATTCGGGAGAGGAAATCCGAAATGTCCAAGTTAATTACATTTGAACAATGAGCTTTCAATGAATGGAGATTCGGTTTTATATTTTTCAGGAATATAATTAAGTATCTATGTACTCAAAATTGTTATGAAATATGTTGGTAGGACAATTAATTATGAGTTTAGAATCGCTACGGTGAAAATTAAACAACAATATACCAGAAATTTTTGATAATATCTTCTTCTTTGGAAAGCAAATATAAAGAGCAGATCAAAATTAATAAATATTATCTTATATAATTAAAAGTTGTTTTTTAAAATATATACTTGATTATTGTAGATGTTGAAGTGAGCTTTGGAAAATGTTGACATCTAGTTTCTATGGTATTGTTTTTAATATTTGTCAGATAGATGAAAATAATTTTGAAGTCAGAATAAATATTTAGTTTCCGCATCATATTTATTCCCTCAGAGAAATTTATTCATAACCAACAGTAGACATCAAAATAACTGTTTTCCTGCATCTCCTGTATTTTATACATAAACCTACCCTTAAACGACTTCATGTTAACATCCTTTTAGCGATGCCTCTCAAGTTATTTTGATAAACAAAACAAGGAGTTATGAGTTCTAGAATTTCTTCCTTATATATAATTAGAATCCATATAGTACTTCAAATTATAAATGTGGAATTTCTACCTTCTTCAATATGAGCAACTTTTCCCTCTTTTACAACTGATTCTTAATCTAGTTAAACGCCAATTTTGAATAAAATTTTCCTATTTTTTGGCCAACACCTGCAAGTCTTCTTTGTGGTCTGTTTTGAAATCAAGAAAACTTAAATTTATAATTCCTCAATTGTCTAATATCCATTTACAATATCCTGAAATTACGATTTACGGATAAGAAGTTCCGATAATTTCCTCATGGAAGTCCAAAAAGGGATTGTTATCCATTGTTATATACATATAGAATTTAATTTAAATAATTGGAATTAGCTTAAAGATAAAAGTACCCAAATTTGCGTTACTCAAGGTCTCTTACTATTAAAAAGACCATAGGATCGCTTAAAAAGAATAGATAGTATAACACTGTAAAATACACAGAATTAAACACGTACCAGATCTTATTTAATCAATGTTATCGAATTACTCCATTTGTACAAAAACCTGGACGTCTTCATCATAGAAAATAGATGCAATAATCAGCAATTTTTGTGTGTTTTAATACGTACATCAGATAAGCGTGGACTATGGATTATAACATAGTTATATTGTGATCACAAAAATATATAATAGAATTTACTGATTTGAGAATGAGTGTGAATTTTTTATTCTGATCAGTTTTACTTTGCAACCCTATTCTTTTCGGGTTACTGATCTTTATTGCTGAATAAATTACAGTTTGTTCAAATACACGCAAGCAGAGAAAATCCCATTCCGATTGATTTATATTGCGAAACGGCTTTGGCTCATTAAGCAATAAAGGAAGGATATCATTATTGCACTAGATGTTTCAAAAGGTAAATCTTTAAAAAATAAAACAGAACAAATTTTAATGGCCAATAAAAAGTAAGTCAGAAAACTGTATTTGAGAAATAACTATCTAGAATTAGCGATAAAGTGTCTATTTTTCAGAATTTAAGAATACCATTAAATAAATTTGCATTAATATAATTTGCATTTCAAATAATAACACTTACTGGTAACAATTTTGCACTTTCTGACTCTTGCAACATTGCATCGTATACTAAATTTTTGTACTCATGATTCAAACCTTTCAACCATCTATAATAATAATAATAATGATATATTTCTGGGAACTCCCAGAGGGCCATCAATCATCTATATTTGTTTAAATTTCTCTTACAGTAAAATCTACTTTTGGTCACCTTCATCCCAAAAAAACTGATGATTTTAAAAGGTAAATTTTTACAACTCCTTATTGAATAAAACAATATCTTACAACTAACTAGAGATACATGCAAATGTGCTTATAAAATATTCCAATTGCTTTCGAGAATATACCAAATTGAATACGAACACGATTGCTGAATTGAATCTAGGATAGAAATTGATGCTATTGAATCCACAATACAATTTCTTCATTCAACATCGTATCAATATCGAATTTTTCGTTCCGCATTCAATTCGTTTTATTACCTTCATTTCTCGAACGTTTCGTTGTTTTCTCAACAACGTAAATAAGAGGATAATGTTAATAATACTTGTTGCCTCTAAATTTGAACGTAAATTATGAATGTAAATTATGAATGTTCATTACTTATGTCTCATCACAAAAACAATCAAATCTTAAAATTGATATGTTCATGTCACCGTTTTTATAGCCAAGAAATTAATTGTGGAAGAAAATATCTGAATAAATTATAGTGAATATCAGTGATAGCTGATTTAGTTTACAATAATTCATTACAATGGGTTAATTATAGTGATCAAAGATTAATTGAAAATTACACGCACGAAAAATCACAATCTCACAGATTCAAACAGAACCAGATGATTGAAAATTTCTGTCAAAAATTATCCGACCATATGTTATTTTCAAATGCTACGACTGATATATATTATCGGTCAGTATAATATCAAAGTTAAGAAATTTTGACTTATTGACCATTTTATTTCGACTGAAATTTCAAATATAACGGATTTACATATCGACACAAACCTTGAATCAAAGGTACTCTATTTGAATAAAATTAATCTGATACCGAAGAAAACAAATAAATAAAACACCAATTAAACTTTCGAATCGTCGAACAAAATTGACAAATAACAAAAACGCGTTTATTCCAGCAATCTTTAATAACTGACTTCTAAACTTGAGTAGAATCTAGAAGTAAACAAGACGAGACAGCTAATTGAAAACATAATATTGACGTTGGGGAGCCTGAATAAAACAGTATTTTACGAAATAAATGTTTAAACGTGCACACAGTGTCCTTCCTGCAAAAATGATATAAGATGAGGATGAAACGGCAAAAAGTATAGATAAAGTTTGGAGTTTTGAGGAGGAACAATAAAACTTTGGAGCGCCATTAGGGAGCGAAAATCGTGAGTGGTAGGCATCGACTAAGTTTTATCCGATTTCAGGTTCTTTTGAATAAGTTTGCGCGAATCAGCCTGAAGCGACGTCGTTGTTTCGTGAATGATTCGATTTTTACTGGACTTAAAACTTTTCGACTACTCATAAATTAAACCCTACTTTGCCATACTTGAATGGATTCATTCGACAGCCAATCGTAATCTATACTTTCACTAATTCAATTTAACATCGTCAATGAATTCAATTATTGGATGAATTGCTATTAAACTGGAAACTTCTTTTCTCCATTCCAACAATTACGAACCACAAAAATATTTACTCTTTTATTCAATTATAATTCAGATTAATTAAACGTAATTTAGAGTACCTCAAATGAAATTCAGAAGAATGACAGGGATTAGTTTCACTCTTTGTTAAATTATAATTCAGTTTTTTTATGGGTATATTATGTTCATAACATCATAGTATTAACATTTTTAATGCAGCAGTAATTATCGTTCAATTTGCAAATACTTTTTAAATCAATCAATAATCTGAATTATATGTAAATCTTTCTGAATTTCCAATGAAAATTTTAAAATTACATATCTTGAATTGGTATTAGGTGCATTTATAGCATTCTGAATTAAAAGTGACGTTTTTTGGATTATAATTTGCAGTTTCGAAACTTATTTGATACTTTTTCAATTTCAAATAACAAAATTAAATTTCTTCTTTTCTGAAATTTAATTGATGTTCTTTTATAACAACTGGAAAATGTACATATTTTTCTAATGGTCTTACTATTGCGTTACAAAAAACCTGACTTTTTTAAACTGTCAATTGAAATAACTGCCTCAAAAAAAATTCGTGAACAATACATTTAACTACATATGCATTTGTAAAAACTTTAATTGCAAAAATGAAGTCATTTATTTTGGTCAGTGATTATATATTTTATTTGATTATCAAATATCTTATCATTGGATTATTAAAATTTAAGAAAATTTTATTTTCTCACGTATAGGTTGATCATCGCTTAATCTTTCATACTTTTCTTTGTGCAAATGAAATAATTTACAAAATGAAATACTGAAATAATGAAAATAATACTTTTATTTACTTTTTGCGTAAAATAATTTTTCATATATTTCTTATTATTATATTTTCATATTTTCTTATATTTCTGAAGGACAACATTTTCAATATTTAAAACTGCCTTTGTATAACATTTTCGTTGCTTCTCTAGCACATCGCTAGAATTTTTATGATTATTCAACTCATTCGGATATCGACCAATCAGATTGCGAGTTTAGAGCAAGCAACAGGGTATTATACTGAGAATTTTACTGAATATTTTTTATTTTGGTTCATTTCCATAGCAACTCAGAAAATTGTCGATTAGCGATTAATTGTCAAATTATTAACTTCTAAATGAGTAAATTTTGCAGGATTTCTTTGTTTTCTTGAGGTTCTGGACTTATTCGTTAAATAATCTAGCCAAATACCATTCGTGATTTGAAATTTTAGGGCTATTTTACTCTTGCGTACTCATAGATCTACTCATGTCGATTTGTCAGAAAAATCAACATTCGTTCCTATGAGCACGCAGTCGTAAAATAGCCGACAATTTCAAATCACTTATGGTATTTCTGTTGAATATATACTCGAACAACTCGGACATAGCATCTACTTTACAACTTTGGATCTCGCATCTGGATTTCACCAAATTAAAATGAAGGAATCAGATTGTAAGAAAACTGCATTTCCCACTAGCAAAGCACACTATGAATTTACACGTATGCCTTTTGGCTTAAAAAAGGCGCCAGCAACATTTCAGCGTTTAATGTATTCAGTCCTTAGGGACCTTCCAGGATCACAATGCTTCGTATACTTAGACGATATTGTCGTTGTTTACGCCGGGGCTTTCCCTCGCCGTTTTTCCCGACCACATGCCGACCGGGAATACCCACCGAAATAAAGTTGTACCCTGACACGCCACCAAAATTCCCAAACCCTTAAAGTAACAACCACCAAAACTCCGACCCGCTATCAACTTCACCAGCATACAACCTACTTCCACATGACAGAAATACATGGCATACCTGCACCTTTCGACGAAACCTCAACTAGTTTAGACATTCATATGCATCCCCCACCCACAACCTTCAGCTAGTATATAAGACGGAAATAATGTCAAAATAAACAGATTTGCATCAACCACGACGCGTTACTTATTATCACCCGCGAGCATCTCTCAACTACCGAAACATTAAGTTAATGACGCGGCGAAGTCCCAGTAGTCGCGCCTTGACCATATCATCAAACGAATAGCCACGTGCAATCAAGTACGATCGCACATCCCGCCTTACAACCGGGAGGGAGAGGCCACGTGTATACCTCTTCACCGATAACACACCACAAGTAAGTGCGTGTACGTGCGTGTCCCGCGGTATCGCGTTCGTGTCTCAACAGTCGTGTACGCTAGAGTCACAGAACAACCAGAAGGCCAACTCCACCGAATTTCAGCTGCAGATTTACGTGCCCTTGGTCATCTCAAATGGGAGGAGCTTAGCGCTCTAACTGGAATGGTGCTATGGTTGCCTGCATCAATTCAATCTATAAAAACTTCTTAACTACCAAAAAAGCATTTTTATTTTCTATTTATAATAACTCTAGTCAGGTACTCTTATTTTTAAATAATTTTAAAAGGTATTTGAAATAAAAAATAGTTTTGATTCTTCAGTACATCATATC
>JARJDZ010006282.1:0-48532 GCA_030264555.1 Aleochara sp. GC000083
TTTGGATCCTAAAGAAGAAGTACACATTCACCAAGTTCCTCTCCGTTGGAATGATAACGATTGGCATTATCATTTGCACCTTCATCTCAGGAAATCAAAAGGCAGTATGTTCGAATTGCGATGAGACGCAATCCACTCCAGAAGCCAATGAAAACGCCGCCAATGATTTCTTCTGGTGGGTTGTCGGCATTATCATCCTTACTGCCGCCCTCCTTTTATCAGCACGCATGGGAATCTTCCAGGAATCCCTGTATAAGGAACATGGAAAATATCCCGAGGAAGCGCTTTATTATACTGTGAGCAAAGTTGTTAATTCCGTTAATGAATTTACTAACGTGTAATATTTTTAGCACATGCTATCACTACCATTGTTTTTCATGTATGGTACAAGCATTAAGGAGCATTACGACATCATGATGACGAGCGAGCCGTACACGCTACCATTAATTGGCTTTGGTTTGCCCATTCTCGTGCTGTACATGATTGGCAACGTTATTACGCAATATTTATGCATTAGTTCTGTATACGTACTGACAACTGAGTGCACATCGCTGACTGTCACACTCGTTGTTACTCTGCGAAAGTTTTTGTCGTTGATTTTCTCGATTGTTTACTTTAAGAATCCGTTCACGTTAGGCCATTGGTTTGGTACTGCACTCGTGTTTGTTGGCACGTTGTTATTCACAGAAGTGATCAAGCTTCCAAGTAGTCAACCGAAAGAAAAAGTTAAGAATAATTAGTGTGTTCGTTGAGATTTCAAGTTTAAATAATCGTACTTGCTATTTTAAATATTTGAAGGCATTTAACAAAGTTCCATATGAAGAAATTCAATTGCTATCCAATAAGTTATAATATTTGACATTGATTGTTGTGAAATTATATCCAAAATTGAGATTTTCGTGCAATACTTTATAGATAGAAAATTATTAAATTTTATAAGTCGTTAAATTTTGTGAATGATACGTAATGCATTTTACGTATTATAAAGCCAGGTATTAGCTTAAAGTTAATAAATATTAGTTGATATAATTGAGATTTCCAAAGATGTAATCAATCACTAATGATCTTCATGTTTGTCAGGAAATACGACATTAATAATCCAATTAAATGATATAATTAGGCATTGATTAGTACATTGTTTATGTACATGAATATAGTACAGAGAAAGAAGCACGGCATTTCTTATACAGCCGATATTATGAAAATATCAGACTCCAAAAATTCACAATAATTGTGATTTTCCACATGGAATTAACACTGAAATTTTACTGTACATTGATTTGTGATTCAGGGCATTGCATATGTTGCATACAATAAATTTAATTAGAGCAATTAAAAATAAACAAAATCCAAATATGAACTAGTCATATTAGTAACAATTGTTTTATGCTATTAAAGCTCGTTTTTACCTAAATATGGGAGATGAAATGAAATCAAAATCGAACTGATTATGAATAACCCCAGTTTAACATCTTGATTTACCACAGCGAAATTGAATCATTGTATATATAGAATATAATTATTTAGATAATATTTAACAACAATGTATAATAAGTCTTCAGCTTCCGATATTTGTGTGTATAATTTACAGTATAATACAATTTTCCAAAGTTGAAACTTGAATATCGAAACAATGCAAAACTGGTTGCATACGATAAATGCCAATAACAAAATAAATATTACAAACAAATGTACTTAGGTTAGAGATAACAGTAATAAAAATGATATTGTAAAGTAACAACCGATAGTTAAGACTAAACCAACATTTGGGAGGAGTAGGAACGAAGTTTCACAAAACGAGAGGCCTTGAAAAGAAGGACTATGTAAAGACGTCTTTGATGTTTTGGAACTGCCGCACAGCCAAGTCAACCGGCAGATCGAAGCTGTATTTGCTGAGCGCGTCCAAACTTTGCAAACTATCCTGGAAGCCTGTAAAATGTCGCGTAAAGTTCAACGTGCCTAATTACACCAGCCATATCGCCCGCCATGCAATTACGTTGTTATATATGGTGGTGATAAAACAATGTGATATTTTACTGTACCTGTTTTCATGACATAGCTCCACGGCAGGTAGTACGTGTTTATCAGCTGCTTGCATTGGAATATCAAACTTAGCCATGTTACTAATTTGTTTGCGCTGCGAACAGAAAGTTGTAAATTTTAGGAAACGTCCAACATAGGGGTCGCCACTATACTTTAAAGGATTATTATCCTGGAATTGAATTGTAAATGATGGAAACTTACTTGAGAGCTGCACATACGAACGCTTTGAAATGCGAATCGAAGCTGCGCTTGTACCGCGAATGCGTGGAGATGATGCTGCCGATGGCGCCGAGCATACTCTGCTTGTTGGAGTTGACCGATGCGCCTGCAATGTCCAAGTTGAAGCTTTGCGACAATTTGCGCGCGGGTGTCGCATTGAAGCTGTCGCCGTTCTTCAACTCGTAGTACTCGAGGATGATCTCCCAGACGTGCACCTGCAGGTCACCCTGGGAGTTCCGGCGTGAGAAACACCCGATGAAGGGGACGACGCTGTGACTGTGACCTGGTGGGCAGGTTCCGTGCTGGATGAGGTCCCGGATGCTCGGTGCGAGCAACTTCCTCACGGCCGTCGTGACCTGCACGTTGCACAGCACCGTGGGTGAATCGTTGTCGCTGCTGTAGTCGCCCTCGTTGCAATACGGACTCGTCTGTGTCGCCGACATCATTTCCTTGACCCGGGAAATTGCCAATTCCAAACGAGCGCGTAAGTCCCTGCAATACATCACATTTCCTCTTATTAATCTCTTTCCTTGTAGGTAATTAGATTTGGCACCTGGAGGAAGTAATCACAGTTCAACATCTCAGTTTACCCCACGTTTTGGCGTTATTTCTAACCTCAAAATCCTGGAGTAGGACTAGGACTCTAGGAATTGATTGGTAAATATATTGAACTCACCCGTAATGATTGACTTTCATCGTCGTTTTCAGATTGTTCTTGCGGAATCGCGACTGACCACCGCGCATCTGCAGCAGTGCGAACATGTGGAGCAGTTCGGCGGTGCGCTGGATAATACCCGCCGTGTCAGTCTTGAAGGATTTCTGCACCGAGTGCAGTGCACAGCCGCACGCACACTTCGCGTGCTTCGTGTCCGCCTGGAGGTAGTTGATGAAGCGCTCCAGATCGGCGACTTGGGTCTTCAGCTGCGCCACCAGGTGCTCCTTCATCTTCAGCGGGCTGACGAACTGCCCGAGCGCCTGGTCGACCTGCTGCTTGACGGCGTCGGGCGTCAGCTGGTGGTATTGGTCCTCGTCCAGCTCGAGGTTCATGCGGTCCTTCAGCTCCTTGAGTATGACGCGCTGCCGTTCGAGGATGACGTTCTGCGGCACCCCCGCATGTCCGCTCTCGAACGCGTACTGCTCCAACTCGTGCAGCTGGTCTTTGAGCTTGTTGATCAACTCGATCTGCTGGGTGCAGCGCATGTGGACGACGTCGCTGAGCGACGAATCTCCAAGAGAGATGTTCTCGCGCACCGTGCTGATGTCGGGGATGCCGCGGAAGGCGAACTCCTCGAGGTTCTTGAGCAGCTCCTCCTTGTCATCCGGCTTGGCGTCTACGATTTGCCGAAGACGGAATTGCACTTGGGCGAAATGCGTTGTCAACGCGAATAGCGACGAACTGAGTAAGTCTTGCTCTTCTTCTAGGTGCTTAAATTTTTCCAAATGAACACTGCAAAGGTGGAATTGTTATTTGCTTGGTTTTTATCTTATCTTGCAATGGTTTTTATTTGGTTCATTAAGTTAAAAATAGACCCCATTTAAATTCTGAAATTAGTTTCAAAAATATGGTGCAAGGGTATATTTATTTTCGGAAACAAACCCGGTTTCATTTTTGGTTTTAAAAGTTGTGGGGCAAGGACAAAGCATAAATTAAAATTTAATTTTGCATACATTTACATCCAGGTGAAAATAAGAAAATGCATTCAATTATTTTGAAATTTTGTTGTTTTGTTCAACTTGCTCGTCATTCGTGAGTCCTTATCTTAATTATTAACATGATGCATTGTACGTCCACCCAACACAAAAATGTTAAATCTTTTATATTTATTTTCTCATTGTTCCAATGGGCCATCCATTATTTCCAAACAATCTGCCATATTTATTGCAATGACTCATATTTCCAACCCAAACTTATCAATAATCAGTTGACTTTATACTAATTTAATTCTATTTTTAGATAACAACTCCCAAGAGAATTATCATTGAAAAAGGAGATGCTTACCAGGAGAATTCGCAGTCGTTATCATAGCGCTTGGTCGCGTGCGCCTCGCCATCCTGGCTGCTGTCAGCATCGTTGGGAGCACCCAAAGGATCCCAACGCTTGCCAGCTGGATGCTCATCCATCGGGAACTCACCAGACATATTGTAATCACTGATCATGTTTACCAGCTTAGCTGCCCTCGTCGCACCAAAAATATCGACCGAAGAATATTTGGCGTTTCGCTGGGAACGAATTTATGCGCCAATTGCATTTATCGACCAGCTGAACGAATTGAACTGCAGTCAAAACCGATCCCGAACGTCGCTACAACAAGAGCCAACAACCCACACGTTCATGGATGCACGTGTAATATGGAAACGCTATCATTAATTGAAAAACCGTTCCATAACTAATTGATAACACGTAATTTATACGCGAAGAGCGGAAGCGATTTATTTGCCGATTGTCCTGCCATCGTTAGCAACCAATACGCGAATTAAATGCCATTTAATTCAATGGTTGCTTAATATTATAATGGGCCGGTTGATTAAAACCGCACGATGAGATTCGATTTCTGCGTTTGCTTCGTGATAAGGCAATTAACAGCGAAATGCAATGTCGCTGGTGCGATTTGTGGGTCGCGTTGGTTGGTGGTCGGTCGTGCACTGGCAAAGTGGAGGCAATTTGCTGGAGTTTCGTTGCGCGGATCGGTAAAACGCCGTCGCGAATGTGGGTGGAAGTGAAAAGCACTGACGTTCGCTTTTCGGGCGCTCGCGCACATGCGTTCACCATTTTCCCGAGCCAGGATCATGTTTTTCCTGGCTTGCCTGCCTGCAAAGTGGCCCCCAACGTGGGAAGGAATATGTGCAGGGATTGCTTCCAGAAAACGCTGCTCCACGTTGTTGATGCGAATCGATGGCAGCTCGACGCGGAATCACTTAATATGCGTGAATGAACCGCACGCGTAGGAAGGAAATGCTGATAAGATTAACTGACATGTTTTTATTAAGCTGGTTGCCAATGGAAACTCTGTGGAAAATCTCTCATCAATCGCATCGTCTCATTATAATTTGCTAGAAGTGTTGTAAGCATGCAACACGCTATTTAACTTGGTAATTAATGTAAAGTAAATATGCAAAATTTTTGTAGCAAAAAATGTAAGTTAATATCTAGGTTAATGTATATTTTATAGTGAAACACCTCATGTTTTACATTTAATACTCATTTGTATTTATCAGCATTTCGATTTTACATGCTTGCACGGATTCATAACTTGGCAAACTCGAAAAACGTGCAATACTCATGCAAAATTGCATTGATAAGCATTCCGTTCATTAATTTCTATTAAATGCTTCAATAAAAGTGCATTTTGATTCACATTTCGCACATAATTGTTAACAAATTGTAATTGTTGCATTTCTAATGCACATTAAATCGCCAATTACTGGAAATACATTCACTGAATAGCTTATGTTTAATTATCCATTTGATCCAGTTCAGTTTAAGTCATAAAAAACGTCAGATATTGTGTGGAATATGAAGAAGTAACGCGCAAATTATTAAATTGTTTAACGCTTTCTAATAACGTACACACGAGATATTTTTTTTAATGAAATTAAGTTGTTCAACATTTCAAGCAATGAACAGAAAATTCAAACTAATATTTATTAAAATTGGGCCAAATCATGGTCGATAGAACAATATTTAATAATGGCTCTTATTAGACTTTTATAAATTGATTTTTAGGTCATATAATTATACAATTTAAATATTTTGACTATTATTACATGTATTTAAAGTACATATTATTTGTAATTCTAAACCAAACTTTTAAAATTTAAATATGAATCCAACTATGAAACTATAGGCAACCAGCGTTACAACGCATAAGAACTATGTTAAACATTTAACAGCGAAACTCAAGCGTTTAAAAAGTGTATCTTAGATGTTATATCATATAATTGTTCATGGTTGAAGTAATTTAACCAAATAATTATGCAACAAAAATTGTATGGTTAGGTTTATACGCCTCTCTGTTTGATCAATGCGAATGAATCTTGTCTTTTCCAGCGATCCTCTTTTATGTTGGCGTACTCGGCGCCCGAATGCCTCCCAAAGACTTGTTATTATCAGCCGAATACAATGGTGAACGTTGAGTAATAGAACGCGATGTGTGCGTTATTCCTGTACGATTCACCGCACACACGGTTCGCTAATTAATGTCTCTAATTCAATAAAGAAGATGTGCAAGCGAAACTTTACGGTGGCAAATCGGAAATGGCTGAGCAACATTCACAAGAACCAATCCACAGAAGCAATCACAGGCGGCAGTTTGAAAATCCCATGTTTCGTGAGATACACAAGAATACATGGTTAAAGAAGATAAATAAACCTAGCAGCGACTCGAAGCGGGTATGTTTTACAAGTAATCATTGTAAGTTTACATGAGTTTAATTGAATAATTCGATTTCAGTTGAAGAAAGAGCATGTCTGGGTTGTATTCTGTGTACATGATGATACTGAAGCATATCTGGAGACATATTTTGATAATAAATCTGCTGTGCTGCACAAACCACTGTGGTACACATGCCTGAATGATACACAGCATGTGTCACCCACCATATGTGCACAGGACCAAGACTATGAATTTGTGATAACCCTATCTAGTGAAGTCATTAGATTAGCAGCTCCATCATGGGAGGCAATGCTGGACTGGGTGGAGAGTTTACGAGTCAAATTAGAAGAGCTCAAAATACTTACACCCAAAGAGAATGTATACAGCAAGCCACCTGAGACTCGCAGCACATCATTGCTGCCCACTAGAGACCCTACATCACCATTGCCGCCTCCGCCTGAGGTCCCACCAGTTTTCCTGCCTGGGATGGAACCAGTTTCATCCAATCACAATGTGATAACAGCTTCTAGGTAAACTCACATGAAACTTTTCTTGCAATGATTACAATATTTGTTAATTTACAGAAGAGATATCTTACAAAGAACTTTATCAAACTCGTCCCAACCTCGCTCACCTAGCGTGATAGCTACTATTGCAATTGCCGAAGAAACGAACGAAAATCACACGGTCCCAAATGTTTTCAACTTTGAAAACTTATCTGCTGAATTATTGGCGGATGTCTCCAGTCATCAACCGATGACTCCCCCGGCAGCAGTCGATAACGTGAACAGTGTCGGCGGCTACGAGCAGCTTTTCACCGCCCAACAATCACCAGGTCCATCCAACCTGCAGTACATCACACAAACCCAAACGCAGACGCATCGTGTCCGCAATCACCAACTGCAGCAACTCTCAGAGCGGCAAAACGGCCAAGAACCGTATTTGACTTTACGAGAGCACCAGGTGATGCAGTTACAGAAAGAAATCGAGCATCCTGGAGGTGTTCGCTTACTATTGAGGAAAAAGGATTGCGTGAACTGCATCGCATTTGTGGACGCGTTTAATTCAGTTTGGTAAGTCTCAATTAACTTCACTGGCTCTCCATAACATCTATTTGTATTTTAGGATATGTGGATTGAAGCTGAAGGAGAACCCGATGCTCTACAACGTGCTCCACATTGGTGACCAACTTCTGAGCATTGAAGGCTACAAAATCCGATCCACGAGCGACGCACAAAAGATATTGCGCTCATGCTCAAGTCCGACCGTACATATCGTTGTTAATCGAGTACCGCATGGTCAGGTGTTTGTGATACACCGTGAAGTCGAGGGCCAACCCTTGGGGATTGTCCAAGAAGGCAGTACAGCCGTCATCGCCGACGTCCTGAAGGACGGGCTGGCAGCTCGTCATGGCCTGACACCACGTTCACCAGCCTGCGATGGCACCTCGCTCACCAACTGGGTGCTCACCGAAATCAACGGCCGTCCATTGAATTTGTTCTTTAAGGATAACCAAGTGAAAGACCGACTGAACGCCGTCGGTCGTGATATATCGATTCTAGTTCAACCGTTAGACTTAGTCAAGCAGATCAAGAAGCAGTTGAAGGCAATCAAAAACTATAAGGAATATCTGCTGCAATAGGGCGTTCAGAACGCTCACATTTATGATTACACCCGATACACACGAAGAGAAGGTAATTGCTGACCTCACTTCTAAATTACATGCAATGAATATAAGACTAATGTTAATGTTAGATAATTCATAGGCAAATTATATGATTCTTGTCATCGTCACGAAGCATGCACCACAAAAATGCTATTTGATACGAGAAAATTTAGTAAATTATCAACGTTCCAGAACGTTTTGGTAGCAACAAAAATTAGTATTCATTTATTTTTATGTAGTGAAGGAAATGTTTATGAATTTGTCCATTTTGTCAATTGTTTAATCTGTCTGGAATGTTGTATAATTTAAATACAACTGCGATTTGTAACAAATGTAGTTGGCTAAGGTTCAAAATTAGCAGTACAAAATTCGTACACGTATATTACACTATAATGTCGTTATTTTTATACAAATTTTCGTGTTTGTGAGCGTGATTTGTAATGAACAAGTTTACATAACATTTTTACAATGTAGAATGATAGTTTTGTTTGAATTAAACGAAAATTTCCATATATTTAAATTGTTTATGCATCCCATGGAATTCGTCGAGGGAGTAATGACTTTACTCCCTCCACGATGATCCAGTAGGTGCTGCCCTCAGTGTCAAATGAGAAAACTAACATTAATTACATTTTTAGTGCGCATGACTGAAGTCGGCCATTATGGGCATCATCACGTTCCACTTTCTGCAGTGAAGCAACCGGAACGTGGCTTCATTTTATTTTGTGACCTCGCTGGGTAATCTCGTTCTCGTTGCTGTTCCAGTATCATAAAAATAATCTTGCATAGTAGTCAGCAACCACACATATATTGATTTGGTAAGTTTTAATCTCCTTATATTATTCGCTTGTGTAAAAATGCACTTGGTCTGAAAGGCCATATAGGCGTGCTGCAACACAACATGTTGTGTTGATTACGATTCTATTATTTTTGTTATTGCTATTTATCTATGAAAACAAATCATAAAATCAAGTCAGCAGCGTGATGTTACCGAGCATCGGCATATTTTCGGTGTATTTCCATGAAATGAATCGTATTTAGCTTCCACGTGGTTCGCATTCACTGATGCCCATGTCGATGAAACGGGAAGTTGCCGCCCGCCATTTCGTGTTTTCATCAGCGTGGCTTTTCAATGCCGGGCATCCATTACGGAGTGTACCACATGGCATGATTCTCGAAGAAAATTTATACGGTTTCCTGCTTTGCTCGCAGTAAATATTGAATTTTATCACTTTAAATATTTGATTTGCAAGCGTGATGGCCGATGCGTATATTAAAATAAAATCACAGCTTACGTAATAAATATGGATTCCATGTTTAATCTTTCAGATAGAAGGTTATCATTGATTCATTTTTGTGTTTACATAAAACTAAAATAAATAGCAATTTCAAAATGACTGAATTACTTTACATGATGTATTAAGATCAACCATCTTTCGAATGATTTGCTTATGATTCGAATATTCTTGTCTGATGTTACCTTCAATGTACATCTCTTTGTTTATTGAATTTGGATCACTAGAACTAAAAAAAAACGTGGTTTGTAGATATCAAGATGGGCACACGTGTCTTCGTTGGTGGCCTGACCTACAAAGTCCGAGAACGTGACATTGAGAAGTTCTTCAGAAAGTATGGACGCATCAAGGAGGTTGCTATGAAGAACGGCTTTGCTTTTGTTGTAAGTATTCACAGCCTGCAGGCCTCAGTGCAGTTGTAATTAACAGTCTTCTTTGGTAGGAATTCGACGATTACAGAGATGCTGACGATGCAGTTTATGAACTGAACGGCAAAGAATTACTCGGAGAAAGGTAATAAGAGCTGATTGTTTATTTGCAACGACATTAATTTCGTTCGTTTCCTTTTGTAGAGTTTCCGTTGAAAGAGCCCGCGGCACACCACGTGGATCAGATCAATGGCGTGGCAGCGGGCGTGGGTATGGCCCACCAAGAGGACGCAGCCGTGATAAGTAAGTTTACTTTTATGATAGACATATCCGGAAATTGATAACATTCTGATGACTTTTCATCTTTCGGGGCTGAATTGCCATTGATGCCAACTAGACCTAACTGACTTATTAAATTTGCAAACTGTTATAATATGTAAAATATCTTTAGAAATGGTTCATTACAAATTTACAGTAATTCTTCCAGGTATGGACCACCAACGCGCACCGAATACCGTCTAGTCGTCGAGAACCTATCAACAAACGTCAGCTGGCAGGTGAGTCTTTAAACAATTTCCCGCCTCCCACAAATGAAATAGCAAACCCTGTGCATGTGATTATCTCTCTTTCTATTTATTGGGCTGCCCCAACGACCTCCGATCCCCAGAACCCGGTTGCTCGGCGACTCTCCAGCCCTGCCTTCTCCTTCCTCCGATGCGAAGATCACATCACCTCACATGTATCATTACCGATCATTAGCTTATTGTGAACGGGAGCTGGGAGCGATGCAATGCGATGTGAGATGCGATACAAGAGAGAGAGCTCAATCCAAGTACATGTTGGGGGTGTCACGAGAAAACGAGCGAGAGATCCCGATGCGCGACCGCTGCTGCGATCCTTCCGATGCGCCCCGGCAGCCAATTCATTCTCTGTGTGGGGGTTTGGTGGTGTCCCTTGGACGGCCCCGGTCGAGTTTCGTCGTCGCCACGAGCGAGCGCCGCGCCCATTGCGATCCGATGCGTGTACCCGATGATCAATCGAATCGGCAAGACCAAATCGATGCGCCAGCCATCCAAGAGTTTCGTTGACCGACCCATCCGAGGGGGGCCATGGCCGAGTGCCCGATTGTGCGTTGCGTCTCGGGACCGAGGGGGCCGCCACCGCCGCATCTCGTTGTGTGTTTGGCCACGCACATCGAGAGAGCGCACAGCGGGTACTGCAGAACAAATCACTCCAATTCCAATCCAACGCTTGTCCCGCAAAGCGAGCGGTAGCGTCAAGATTCAGATCGTGCCAGATAGCCGAGAATGGCTGACGATGGTGTGTGGGCCCGAGAACGAGAGCCGTCTTTGCAATCCAATCCAATCAGTGTGTGTATGTTGATGTCGGCCGGTCGCTGCCACGACGACGACGTCCACAATTCAAGATGCTAAGTCGAACAAAGTCTCAGAAATCTATCAAATGCCGAGGAGGTTCCCTTTGCGACAGCATGTTCAGTTCGTCTGGCACATTACGTAAACAAACTACTCTCCTTATATCTTTTGTTTTAGTTTTTAATCATTGTTTTTTGTTTACTCTACTATTATTTCTCTTCATCCTAAGTTTTCAGTTCCTTAGTCTCTTGAAGTTTGAGCCACCACACACAAACATACACTCTACTTTACAATTCTTGTAATTTTTTGGCTTTAGTTTGGCGATTACCGCGTGTTGCACACCTGCATGATGTCTCGCACCGCTAACGCAGGTTGGTTGTTGCTGACATCGTTCGCAAACGTGCGCACACCATTCCAAATTTCTCATTCTCACTATCTATGATTTTGTATGCTTTTTGGTTCCCATATATATCTATATCAGTTGATGATGCAGAACATGCAGGATGTCAATTGAATACTTAATAACATGAAACCATTAATAATGAAGTGATGCTGAATATATGAAATAAGTGATTTTTTGCAAAGAGCTCCCATTCCCTTGGAGTGTGACGTACACGTACTAGGGCTCAAAATGTCTGTCATTCAATGAGATCAGTATGGCCAAAGTGAGGTCGAGTACCCGTTCATGTCTAAATCTACCGCCCCATTGGTTGCTCGTGTCTCAGGTAATACCTTAGCATGACGCGCAATATATTGTGAATATATACTTATATATATCATATACCTTAATGAGAACCTATATTTTATATTTGTCTTATGTAATTTAAGTAATGACTTAATTGAGATTGAATGGTTCATTAGCGTTAACAACTTTCATGCGACTTAGTAGTTACGTTTTGATTGCACCAAACGAACGGGCGCATTGCTGGTTAATTAAACAATTTCCAGGGACTAGCCAGGCGCATCAATTTGCAACAACGGAGTGTCAACAACATGACATCGTTTTGTTAATTTAACCAGCAATGTTTGCAAATATTCATAGACTTCATATTCGAATCAGTTGGAAATCAAAACGTAATTAACATGTTGTAATAGTTGACTATTAATCGGTCGGTACGAAAATTTGAATTCACGCATAAATTCTACATTACACAACGCTACAGGCAAGACACTTCACACACAAATATTTGAAAGACGAGACATCCGTTGCAAAAATTACGAAAAAGTACAGTAAAACTTCGCCGTAGTTGTAAAAACACACTGTTTGCCGTTTGGACACAAGACGCGCTCGAGTGTTTGCACTTGTTCATTGCATCCGATGCTTTCAATGTTTTTCTCTATGTAACGCAAAATACAACTCTACTGCTGTTTTTGGTGAAGTTTTACGGTACGACCGACACATTACACGAACCGGTATGATGTGATGAAAGTTTAGTTATCGTAGCTATTGATTTTACTACCGCTATATTATACATATAATCTTAAACAATGTTCTGTCTCAGCTTGTTCGACTGCTCTAGACATGCTTTACTAATTGCTCTTTGTTTTTGCGTGGTAGGACTTGAAAGATTTTATGCGACAAGCCGGCGAAGTTACCTACGCAGATGCCCACAAGCAGCGACGCAATGAAGGGTAATTCTCATTCGAAAAATATCCTCCAATAGGTATTAATTAATTGCTTTATTACAGAGTGGTTGAGTTCGCAAGTTATACAGACATGCGAAATGCCCTGGACAAATTGGACGATAGAGACTTGAATGGACGACGAATCCGTTTGGTCGAGGACAAACGCCGTGGAAGTCGGCGATCACGTTCGTCCAGCAGCCGCAGTCGGTCACGATCTCGCTCCAGGAGGCGATCACGTTCTCGCTCCAGGTCCCGATCGCATAGTCGCAGCCGATCCAGGAGTCGGTCGCATCGCTCCAGTCGATCTCCATCAGCAGGCCGCTCCAAAAGTAAATCGCCTGCTCGTTCAAAGTCACGATCGCGCTCCATGTAAGTGTGTCTGGTTTGCGATGCCCCACGACGTGCTAATAAAACTTAGCGACGATTTTGCATATTTTTAGTGACCGGTCCAAGGAGCCAAGCAAATCACGATCGCGGTCGCGCTCCAAGCACTCCAAATCACGATCGATGTCCAAGGACAATGACAAGTAAGATCGATATTTTGTATTATCTTATCATCGATTAACTTGGCGCATTTTTGTTGCAGAAGATCCAGGTCTAGGTCGTTAAGCAAAGATCGGCGTAGCAAATCGCGAAGTTATTCGCCAGCCAAGGATGGCTCGCCGGAAAAGAACGACTGAATTCGCTCGTCGGAGCCTGTGCAACCATGTAATATGTGATTTTCTTTCATTTTCATTTTGCTTTTCGATCTGATCCAAGATTCTATTCGAGCGTTCGACACATGTGGATCACAATTTGTCGCCAAAAAGTAGCTAGCTAGTAGTAGGGACTAATCATGAGGGGGAGAATACCACGTTCGTGGTTATTGATTGTTTATTAATTTGACGTCTTTTCAATTTGCTGGTTATAGGGTCCACATACTGCTTCTTTATCATAATTCTCTTTATTTTACTTTTTAATCTAAACAAGTCTTATATGGTAAGGTAATGAATTATTTTAGTGCATTGTTGTACAATGTCCAAAGTTGGTTGATTTTGTGAAAGTTATGCATTTACCGTTAGGGGTGACACTTATTCTTTAATATTATTAATTGTAACGAAATGAAAAGAATTTCATTCAGTTGATACTTGAGTAATCTTATTACATAAGACTAATCAGTCCATACTTATAAATGTATAGAAATAATCAAATATGATTAAAAAATATACTAAATTATACTCGGCACGGCATTTCTGCCTAAATTGCATCCATAGTAACAATAACGACAATTAATTTGTTATTGTAGTTTGCAATCAAATTTTTCAGTTACAAGTTATTCATTACTTATTCACACGTTAGTGGTGGCGCAAGTGTAGCACACCCAGTCATTTTCATTCCATACAACTGTCAACTATAATTTTTGCATTAGCGTATATCTGTCACAAAATTTTATATTCAACAACTGCACAAAATTGCAATCTGCCAGCAACAATTGAATAAGTGTCATCACATCCTTTTGCAAATTAAAATGTCAGGCGTTAAATTGCAAGACGACATTAATAACATTCCCTTGGCCGACGATGATCCACAAGGTAACCTCGCTCATTAACCCAGTTCCAATCAATTTCGCTTACAATTGTATTTAGAACAGATGCTAACATTTGTTTCTATTTAGTTATAATTGCGGATGAGCCTGAACCGGTGTCCACGTCAGATGCGAATTACTCGAGTATGATGCACGGGCAAAGTATGGATTCCATCCAGTCCACATTTACGAATGGCAGTTCAAGTCCACAACACCACAGCCTTGAGCCAGACTCCAGTCCTGATGAGCAAGAAGAAAAGGCGCGTTTGATATCGCAAGTGCTCGAATTGCAAAACACACTGGACGATCTTTCACAGCGCGTTGATAGCGTCAAGGAGGAGAATCTCAAATTGAAGTCAGAGAACCAAGTACTTGGTCAGTACATCGAGAACCTCATGTCTGCATCCAGTGTGTTCTCATCAACATCACCAAAAATCAAAAAGAAATAATTGCTGATAGATCACCTTAGGCTGCATTAAGAATACTTTTGTTGCCATATTTTGGATGCTGATTCATTTGAGATTCTAGTCTGCTGCCAGATCTGTTCATTTATACATGATATTTATATAATTGACCCCTTGCTTGGAAATGCACTAAGGAAGAAGTAGGCCTTCCACATGTTTGATGCTTGTATGCAACTAAATGGGAAATTATGATTGGAGGTAAGAGCACAAGTATCAAGTCATGCATTTACATACATTCTTGAAGAAACATGCTTTAAATATCAATATTAATTATTATATTTAATGTTTTATAAAATATATAACTCTATATATATATGTAGTAACAACTCAATATGAGTCAGTGCTTGCAGTTGAATTCAACATTCTCTTTCACTTGGTTATACTCTTAATAAAATATCTATTAGACTTTGTAAAAACAATATGGCGCGTTAGAATTCTGTTAGAGATAACAATTGTTTTGATCATTTTGTACATGTAGCATAACACGTTCTTGGGAGATTGTTTGACTGCAAGTAGTTTACAGGGATATATCTTATCAGTCTTATTCATAGAACTTGTCGTCGAAAACGTCCGTGTTCATATTGCAATTGTTCTGATTGCTGTTACGTTTAAGCGTGTTCAAATCGAATTTTAATGATTTTATAGTCCCCGTGTGATTGGCGTTATTGAGATTCGATGTGGTGGGCGTCTGATGCGGTCGCTGCGCGTATTGCCGGTCATGGAACGGAACCGTAATGTACGGATTCAATTTGGTGCTCATGTAATGCGGGGAGCTGGGCACGTGTCGTTTCCGGCGGTCTTTATACCGATGGACGCACCACGTTATTCCTGCACCAGCGAATACTCCGGATATCAAGGCGAACAAGATGTACATGACCATCTCACCAACGGCAGGCGACACATCCGTCCTTCCTGTAAGAGTACAACATTTTTATTTGTTTATTTTGATTAAGTTATTTGATTTTATGATACGCACCAAACCCTCCTATATTGATACATATCCTCGTCTCCTTGGACGGGCCTTGGCAAATTTGCGGACCCGGCATGGACGCTCGACAGGCGCGTTTCCGGTGCTGTTCCTTATTTTCGTCGCATTCGGACCACACTGTCCATTCATCCCATCCAAGCAGCGCTGCAATTAGAAGATAATCAGTGACAACTCCCACAAAGAGATCGTAATTAACTTACATCCACATGGTGGACTTTCGCATTGTTCCTCTTGCATATGTTCACCTTTGCAGTTGGTACTGAGACAACTACGATAGCGTTTACGAATGCCCCAGCCGCAGGACGTACTGCACGGAGACCAATCCGACCAGCAACCCCATAAGCTGTCGCATTTCACCATACAGTCACGAGTCTCCGTCGACGAGCCCTTGCAGTCACCTCGACCTTCACATCGACGTTCGCGTATCTCGTACCCTTTACCGCAAGTCGCGCTACAACTGCTCCACTGACTCCACGGGCCCCATGTGGCCACATCATCCTCGCAATGCCGGCCAGAGCAGCTGCTCTCCCGATACGAGATATGTATCAACGAGCTGGACGTCACCGGGACGCGACACGTCACCCGCACTTTACGCGTTATCATGCGTCCATCATCATACGTATTGTTCAACGGAATCATCAACGTGCGTCGCTGCTCATGGCATGGATGACCACACTCCTCATACTCGCGGTCGTTCCCGATACAATCAAGTCCACCACTCAACGGCGGCGGATTGTTACATCGTCGCCAACGCGTCCGGAAACCACCACCACAACGCTGCGAGCACGCTCCCCACGGCTCCCAAGCACTCCACCCGCCATCCTGCGGTGTAGGCGTCGCAATCGGACATGGAGGATTCCCCGTGCACAACACCTCAGAGCGGTCTTGTCCGACACAAACGCGACCTCGATGCGCCGGTGCGGGATTCGTACACGTGCGGGTACGCGTCTTAACAGCGACGCCGCACGTAGCTGAGCACTCTGAAAACGCTGACCATGCCGTCCAGCCCCCATGCACCGTGCAGTTCGTGACGGCGATTGCATTCCCACTGCAATGACGACCTCCATTTTGCGGTGCCGGATTATTACACTGCCGTGTCTGACATAGACATTCGTCAGCATCATCAGAGGGTTGCGACATATGGGTGCATGGCTGCCAGTCGGACCAACTACTCCAGCCTCCATCCACTGAAGCATTGAGGATCGGACATGAGGTCGCATCCTGCAGCCAATACTTATACGCCGGATCGTCATTCGGCGCCGACGTGCACGCGTCAATGCGTTCATTCCACCCGCAGTACGGGTCCATAGCGTTGACGCAACTCCCACGCGAGCGATGTCGGTCACAATGATGCGCCGGAATGCGCAACAACGCATCCCCCGTGCCAACATACACCGAGTTGGTGTCTTTGAGATACTGCATACTGAGAATCGGCGTGGACGGCGTAGACACCGGACTCCACACTTCAACCAAGCACGCTTCGGTAGCGCGCGGTAGCATCGACAGCTTCTTGACTAGACCCTCTTGAGTCGCGACGTAGATTACATGCATACTGGAATGCTTCGCGGTGAGGACGTCCACCGTAATATGCGTGAACCTCTCAAGAGCGGCGTCGTAGAGTGGCCGCAAGCCGGTAGCCTGCACCGCATGGTCCATCAACTTGTACTTGGCGCTCTCGATGAGGTTGCGGTTCGTCGGCGAAGAGCACTCCCGTTCTGGCATGTTCGAGTCGCGTTTACTCCACGCACTACCCACATGCTCCTGGTACTTGAACGGCCCCGCAAATGCCCGATTGATGGCCGTCATGTTGAACGCACAAATCGCCGAACCTGCGATACTATTTGCACCGGTTGTGAAGGTAGCGTACAAGATATCTTCTTCTGGGACATAGAAGATGCTCTGGACTTCGTTATAGTAGAAGGGATACTGCCCTGCAATGGAGCAGTTGAGTCGCGCCTTGAAGAATGTCGTCCAGTTATCCTTAAGCATCAACTGACCTCCACCATCTTTTTTGCAAACGCGTGCAATTCGCGAGTAGACAATCTGCAAATGAGGAAATGCATTAAGAAATCATCAACAACGTCATCATCGAGGTATCACCTTGCCGCAGTTGATGTACTCCACGGCCGCCTCCCTGAAGACAAAATAGACGAATTGATCCGTCTCGAAGGACCCAACAAACTGAGGTTCGTTCAACCACATGCTATCATACTGCTTGGTGCGAATTTGACTATTTTTGTAGATTGCAAAATCCGAGCCGGAGAAATCCGTGGGACCCCCGACATAATAATCCCCATTATCAGTCAGAAGAGCTGTTATATTCGATGAAGGATCATAAGGACATCGTGCGATTCCATCGACTGTATCGCTGATTGTATTTATGCTTTCAATCTGTAAGCAAGAACATGCATTGACATTTCGCATGTAATTACGTGGAGTAATTATGATATTTACCTCACGCCATGTGCAGGAAGGCGAAAACGATTGGGTACCACACGCGAAGACCTTTTTGCCGTTGGTCAACAACACCTTGATGTAGTTGTGACAATTTTCTTCAGACTGCCCCTTGGCCAAACACAACTCCGTTTTGAGACTGGCCGATGGCCAAACAGCCGCCTCCAGGAGATGAAGATGCGGCAAGGATAATCTGAACAATGCATCCCTGCAAAATATCCTTGTATTTACTGGATTTGGGAATTTTTAAAAAGTGAATACCTTGCACCGACTAGAACTTGATTTCTTGCGACGTCGAACAGCAACTGCGAATAACTCGTCACGCCATCCTCGCGGAATGCATCAACGGTCAATTGCAGGTCTGCAAATTTCAATCATCAGAGAAAAGTTGAGAAAATGTTGAGACAACAAACAACTTGGCTGAATTTTGAGAAACCGTTAGACAAATATTGTACTACTTTATAGTTCAACATGATAAGACCTTATCAGTCAAGATGTACGACACATTTATCCTTATCATATTGCAGCAAACGAGTACAAATTGAGGAGTTACTCAATTTCTATGAAGTGAAGGTAAACATGCATCGTTACCTTGATAAGAAATATGCCTGAAATCGTGTTGATGCAAGGATGCAACCGCTGCTGACGCGATTCCAACAACAACGAGCAAGATGCGCGTCGTCACAGCCATGACTTATCATCTGTAAGAAGAAATCATTGATTGATTAGCAATTCCATGGCGTGCATTAAACTTCAAGAGGATTGTTTATTGCATTGTTTTGTTCATCGCATCATATCAACATATTTATGCACTGATGCATTCTTTGAATTCCCCGCGTCGGATTGAAGTGGGAGCGAATATGGAAAAATGCCAACCGTGCACTTTGACAACTCGGTTGCAAGCGCGATGCATTCATCATTCGACTGAGTACTCGAAGACGTCGGAACAAATCAGCGCTTGGAGATCAACGGAACCATATAAACAATTAATCATGCGCTTAACAGGCCGCACGACGCATTCATTAATGTCGTTCTCTTTGCTTCGCTGCCTTTTTGCGAACGCGCCACGACACAACACGCTTAATCATAATGAATGACCATCGGACTGACTGCGCGAGAGTGTTCTCGTTGCGCGATGCTAATATGCAAATTGATTGACTTTCGAATAATGAATGCCTGCAAGACAACAATATTTGCGCGCACGGCTGCTCCAAGAAGTGGAGGACAACTCGACGTAGACGTAGTCGCATTTCACTCACAATTACAGCCATTATTAACGGACATTAGGCGTTTATTGCCGCGCACGAATACATTACGTTTAGCGCCGTTTGAATTATGTCTTATGGCTGGCTGAGTAAGCAAAATGGCGCTTGCACGTAATCTTAACGAATTGATAGACGAATGGAATGGATTCGTATGGTTTTCTTCCATTTGGGAGTTCGAACGAGGCTTAAAAGGATAGACCACTTTGGTGCAATATTTTTATGCATCCTACTCAAATCTAGAGACGCAAGAATTTCACATCTCGCAACAGGTATATTATATTATTGTGAATTGCTTCATTGGTGCCAGCCGAAAAAAATCGGACTGACGCCAGGTTTCTTTAATCAATTCACTTTCAAATTTATATCGGCTTAATTAATGATATTTATTTGTTTTAGCATAAGACCTACACATTCAATGATACTGCTCAAGCTGTTCAGAGGCTTAAAATTCTTCAAGGAATTGATTTCTTCAGGAATCCATTAGAGACATATCTTCCAAGTCGAAACATTTGAGGATTAACTACAAAAAGCCAAAATGGTGAGAAAATTTATTTGAAATTTTACCATCAATTCTCTTCGAAATGACTTTTAAGTTTAAAACTTTAGTCGAACTCCACCCCATAAGAAATATTTGTAGTGCAAATGACAGAAAACACATTATTAACAAATCCCAATATTAATTAGCTGCCAATGAAATTAATTAGCACATCAAATATTCTTTTCTGAAGTTTTAATGCAAGAAATAAGAAATGTAATATAATTACATGAAAAATGCGAGAAATCGATTCAGACATAGTTTTTCACAAGGTGTAAACCGTGTAGACACTTTGAAGAAGCCAGCAAACAAGCAATTTGTCCGTAGACGTAGCAAACACGACCAAATCCAGAGCCTCCAACACATTTCTTGAGAAATTCGCGCGCGCGTTTCTTTTCCTGCTCGTCGTCTTTCTTCTTCTTCGACTTTATTTTCTCTCAATGTGCCTTTTTAATTAGAAAGCGTCGCCTACACCCAAGCCAAACGTACACATGGTCACGACGCGTTTTTACTTTTGGCACCACCAGACAATTTGGCAATAATCGACGAATCCTTCTCGGAATTTTTCATTTATTTGCCCAGCCATAAACGCACCGATAAGAAACGCCAATTACATTCGATTACATCAGCAGAAAACAATTAAGTGAATGGCCATTACATGAGAACGAAGCAATATTTATTTATTTGATGATTACTTTAAACAGTCATGGAATGCGAAATTTTTTCGAGAAATCATCGTGTAATTACTTAACGCGTGAGTAATAGCTAACAATCATTTACATATCTAATATGCTAATTAAGCATCGATTTTGCATTTTGTTTGATCGATCCGAAGATGTTCAACGCTTCATTGTTATTGCAGACGTGTCCGTTTCGAACACTTTAAACTTGTTGTTGCAAAATTTAATTTATATTTAGTTCTCAGATTAGTTGAAAAGATAACTTCAATTTTTCTATCAATTGACATTAAAATTAATCAACAAATACATTGTAGTTCAAATGGCTGATTATCTATTAAGTTTTCGTAGTTTTTTATTGATATTATGAAAATGTTTCTATGGTGTAAGTGCGAAAATTAAACATGGCCTACGTGTCAAATCGCACATTTTGCGAAATACAATTTTGTCATTTTGAGGGATCCAGAAACCTTTGATAACATTCGAAACAAATTCATGGATTAAGGAAGGCTATGACTTATCTGAAGGTCTTCTCGGGCTTTTTCGTGTTTTGTTTTGATATACTCAAGCCGCGATTCGAGTCTTCTTCGAGTAGGATGACGACCTGTAGGCTGGAAAGATGGCATAAACCAGTTTTTTCCCCATCTATTTCAACCGATTGCCCGCACTCGCTAATGCTAAGAGTTCTTCAGCTCTTCGCTGAAGGCTTCCAAGTCTATGTATGATTCTATCAGAGAGCAATGGACTTGTTTGTGGTTTTATAATTTTAGAAAATTACTTGACTTGAATTACTTAAGTAACTTCAGTCTTCAGTTTCACTGATGGACCCTCTTTAAGTATATTCAACACATGGTGCTTTAAATTTTGGGTGCGTGTCAAACGACTTTTGACGTCTTCAGGCATGGGTGCCTCGAATAAAAAGCCCTTTCATGAAAACCATCAGATCATTGTCCACAAAAAGGTTCTCTTGATTTCTTGACCTGCTGGAAGTTTGAAAAAGTCATTTTTCTTCTCCTTTTTGCGATCATTTTCTCTCTCATTTTTGAAGAGTTGTATTGTAAAAGTTTCGCCGTTAGCAAGGTTGAAGTCGTATAGGATTTCATAAATGATGTCAGTTAAAAGTTAAGCGATTAACGCATGCGCACGATATTGATGCCCTATAGACATTGTTTACAAATAAAATTGTACTTATCGTGCACGATTTCGCAAATGATCGGATTCATATTTCACATAATTTCCAACTAGAAATCCGAGGTTATGATAAACATTCATGAAACCACACTAAACAAACAAATGAATATTCTTATTGGTAAATATATTTACAATCGAAATTTCTCTTTGGTACTACTCACCTAGCAAACAATCTTCGGTGTATCCTCATCGACGGAAGCAACAGCATGTTGGCAAAATCCACGGAAAATCGTTGATCGCGCGGGCGTTGAACGGCGGTTTTTTGCTGCCTGTGTTGTCTTCGAGCTGGGGCATCTTTTGCGCACGGGGGCGGCGAGGCAATTTGCATGCGCGCCGGTGATTTCGCGGAAAAATCGTGCAGATGCGCGAATTTGTTGCGACCTTGGCGCAAGAACGCAACAACAACAACAACAACACTATGAGCTTTCCGTGTAGGCCGCCCGCTTCACTCACGCAGATCTGACCAAAACGGTGGTTTCTTCGCACTGCCTCTTTCTTCTTCTTCTTCTTCTTGGTCGACTTCGACGTCGACGTCCTCGTTGGCCAAACTCACACACGAATACTCTCAGATGTGTGTTTGTTCTTCTGTTCAACTCTGGGCACCATGGACCATCGACTCTACACTTGTTGTTCGCCTCGAAACGCTACTCAGATTAAGCTGATGCAGCAGCATCCGCATGTTATGACTTAAGTCGCGTTTCGTGCGCAGGTTCTCGCGTTCACGACCGTCGTCGTCGATCTGATTGGAGACGGCCTACCAACTAACTATTTACGAATGGGTTTTGTTGTCCCCGACTCAGTTTCCAACATGTAAACTATACAATCTATAGTAGCACCAATTGTAGTTGGATTTTATATCCCTCTGCATTTATTTCAATGTATATGATGTGATGGTAAAAATCAACATTTACTGGTTGAACTATACATTGAATAGAGCACTCACTCATAGAAACAAGGACGTCTTGATTTATTACTGTTACGACTGGCACCAAGCAATCTCGTTTCATACTATCAGCATAATAAACAATTTGCTCTTATCTCGCCGAGAAATTTTACAAGACGTTGGATTTTACCCCGTTCTTCTCGTAATTAGTGACTCAATCGGACATTGATCTACTCCCATTTGAATTTTTAATACTTAAAAACAGAAAAAATCATTGTACAGTGGAGCCATCTATAATTTTCCTCCAATTAACAGAACCGTACTGTACAAAAATTCACACCATATTTTTTGGCATTTAATTCCATTATTTGTCTAGGAGTCACACGTAAATTTGATAATTTATGATGTCATCAAGTATAAACTTTATAGTTTAAATTTCGAAATTTCGTCACTTTTCCAATTTAGATTATACACTATCACTAATAATTTGTATTATATAGTTTAGTAGGCGTATAGTGATTTTGAATTCATAAATTATCGGAAACAATACAACCACATTTTTTCTTTTCTTTCTGCTGACTAAATCGAAATCAAAGGCGACCTCATTATCGATTTTTGTTATTGTTTTGTGATTTTAAGACTCCAGAAACGTGTCATTTTCACAAATGTTTCACTGATTTATTGCTCACTTACTTTGTTGGGTGATTGATAAGCCAAAAGTTAGCAAAAGTATGTGCTTTCATGCTAATTACTCATCTAAATTATAAATGATATCAAAATTCGTGTTATTCATAATTTTTTATATCGAAAGGAGTTACAATAATCGCTTAATTAGTACAGAATTGTATTCTTTGAATTTGAATGAAAATAGATACGGTCCTGTTTTGAAGGTTTGCAACTTGGGGTTTGTTTGTATTGTAAGACGAATTCTTAAAATTGCAACAAAACGACTTCATGTTGTATTTTCTGCTTGATGGACGCATTCGTTGCACGCCCAACTGAATTTTACGAGCTGTTTTGGCTCGTGTCCCACAAAAATTCTTCGCATAATTCAAATAATCATTCAGGCCAATGATTTTAATATGATCCTTATTTCCAATTTTATTTTGATATTTAAATTTACACATAGATGTCACTTCAATCGAAAAAAAAACATTTGACGGAAATCTTAATTAAAACTTTTAATTTCCTTACAAACAAAAAAAGAGAAAACCACATTGTTAGCGAAGAATGAAAGGAAATTATTAATTTATCGACGAGTGCACCACGAAACAATGTAGTTTTATAAGTATTGAGAAAACGTGCGAACTGGGAGAGCTATAAAATTATGAGACGTGAATCGGAAGAATTGCAGGATTTCATTCTTTCTCTCAAGGAAATATTCCATGGAAATTGTTATGCTGTCATTTAAAAGTTTGCGGGGTCTATTCGATGTAAACTTTCTTTTTCCGCTTTTTATTTCCCTGTAGAAAAATCAATTTTAATTTTTGAGGAAGATTACAAATCGTTGAAAATGATATTTTAGTATTGTGCAAATATTGATTCAGTTATCAACTATTTGATAAAATAGGTTATGTAAGAGTAAACAATATTTTTATTGGTGTTATAAATTGTGTTAAGTGCTCAAAATTATTACCTCAGCATTATTTATTAAGCTTTCATTCATTCATTCATTTATTATTTTTCTGTATTTTCCTTCCACTTGAAAATCGATCATTATGGAAGTGGATGTTTGAAACAATTTTGAAATGATAACAAATTAAGCACAAACATTGTAGGCGTTTATTTTATCAACATTCTCGTCTGCAGGAAATGTAAATTCGCAAAGCACCAAACATCAATGGAACAACATTAAATATCCAGTTATGTCTTCGTGTTAGTCGGTTATTTGATCCTGTGCTCGTTGTTTCGTTCAAAAATTACACATCCAGTTAGTTCTCGGAAAATTATTTATGGTGTGAAATCGCAGACAAAATGACGGATTATCGCCGATTGCTAATTGAAATCTGCGCCGTACTTCTCATTAGCAATTTGCCATGTGCCTTATCACGTACCACAAATTCTCCAACCTACAAAGAAAAAGGTAGAAATTTTAATTAGGAATTTCTAATTGTATTCCTTGCGAGGTCTGCAACCCAATTTACATCTAATACGTTGAAGTTTTATTTCCTTGGTGTGTTCCGGAGAGATAACGAATTCCAGGATTCCCTATTTCCGTGAAACGTGGGTGCAACATTCTTCCCGGTTGTTGTCGATGCACGTCATTATATCTATTTGGGGTTTTGTCATCGTTAGCGCGTGTAATATTGCTGCGGCTGTGACGGCGGATTATTAAGGGCTCAACATGGCAAATCACAAAGCTGAATGTGCAAAATCGATGCATTACGAGACCCGTTCTAATGAGCCTCGTCGACCTCTCCTGTCAGAGGGACTCGTGGCGTATCCCAGCGCAGAATTGGGATGCGTTTTGTATCGCCTGCGGGAAGGTCAATATGCATGTTGAATATTTGATGAGCAGCAACTAATTTAAACTAATAACCATCCCATTTGCATTTTTCCAACTTTGAAGCCAACTTTAAAGTTAGATTAGAACCCCAACCCCTGGGTTATTTGTTGTGATTGCCTTGATTCCTGTAACAATTTTAAGTGTTTTGAGACTTGTTGCATTAAACCCAATGAGAAAATGAATCCTCAACACGAATCCAACTAACATTTTGCTTTTTTCATTTTAAGTGGATGGGAAGCGACCACATGTGCCAAACGGGAACGTAGCTGCAATTCCTGCAATAACAGTCAATAACACCTCCGCCCATTTCCTGGATTTTTATTCGCCACATTCGCCTCGTGTTGTCGCACACCCGCATGAAGCTTCGCTGCAACGAAATGGTTGGTGGCGGAACCGCATCGGAATTGGAAATGAAAATGAAAAACTTATCAGACGCCGACGCTATCTCGGCTTGCTGAGCAAACGATTCAAGGTAAGCTTCTGTGTGGGCCTGCAGCGAGAAAATATAAATGAGCACACTCAGTGAATTCCCGTTTTTTTTTTCTTTTTCGTTCTGGGTTGCTGATTGTCGCGCGTGTAGCTGAATCGCCGATATCAGGAGTGCGTGGGCCCCGGCGAAGTGCAAGGACATTGTAAGCACGTCGTCTACTGCCCGTTGGATGTTGTCGGCATATCCGGAACGTCGGCCTTGGATTATCTCTGCATTATCGAAAAAGTGTAAGTTCTGCTTGTTTTTTCCCCATAGAAATTAATCGACGTAATCAAAAACACCCACGTTTGCGTTTTTCAATGTCAAACTTGGTCCTAATGACCTTGAAATATCCCTTTGGAACCCGAATGTCGAACATACCCGAACATGTGGGAAAATAGCAACCCTTACCCCCACCAGAACGCACCCCATGTGTAATGGCGGCCATTACAGCTGCTTTGTGGTGTGCTCTTGTTGAATACCACGAATAGAATTAAAATCACAGTGTTAATGGCGTGTATGGTCTTATAACGACGTGGTTCGCGACCCAAATTGTTCCCTCTTGGGGTGGACCTTCTAATTGCGGAAATCGCACTTTGTATTTTAGACACGTCGGCGTCTGCTGCCCTGATGATATCCTCCTGCGGAGTTTGACTGGCGCTCAAGTAATTAGAGACCTGCCGGCTGCGGGCGACGAATACGAGGACGAGGATCAAAATACAGGTAAAACGTGCCCCGTGCCCTATATAGACTCTCGAAATAAGCCATTCAAGTTCCGGTTCGAATCTACGAAACGTAACCCAACTTGGCGTTCATTTGTTTTTCCTACGGAACAAAAGAGGGTATAAATTAATTTCGTAGCTGATGGATCTTGGAAATCGACCCAAGAAAGCCCCTTTATAAATGAAATCTTCCTCCAAGTTGTTTTTATTATTACATCCAGCGCGGTTGAAATTGAGTGGGATATCTTCTAATTAAGATTATGATTAAGATGGGGGATTTTCCAAATTAATTGCTTGTACAAAAATCTACGAAAGTAATTGGACTGTCTGATGTGGATGACTTGTTGACGAGTTTCAATTGTAACTTATTTTTTATTCCCGTATATTTTCTATATCTTCGTTTTGCGTAGGCTGTGGATTAACATCGTTGGCACGACCCGGCGACATCCAGCATCGAACCCCGGCGAAACGTTGGCCGTGGTTGGCAGCCCTCTTCAAGCCTTCAGATCAAAAGCAGCAGCAATTCTGTGGAGGCGCTTTGATAACAGACATCCACGTGCTGACAGCAGCGCACTGCTTCAATGGGTAGGTCCCTTTCTAACCCCCGAAAAATATCAAAATGAATGTATGATTCGTTTTCAGACGCAAACCTGAAGAAATCCGCGTCCGTCTTGGCGAGTACGACTTCAGAAAACCCGGGGAAACCCGCTCCCGGGACTTCAGCGTCGCTGCCATTATTAACCATGAGGAATTCAATATCGGAACCTACGAAAACGACATTGCTATCGTCATATTGGACCGTTCTGCAACATTCAACAGTTACATGTGGCCCATCTGCCTGCCGCCGTTGAATCGCAGCTATGAGGGCGAAATGGCTACCGTGGCCGGCTGGGGTCAGCAATTCTACGCTGGGCCATCCAGTGAGGTCCTCCTCGAGGTGACCATTCCCATATGGTCGCAGCAGAAGTGCGTTGATTCGTTTGCGCAGCGTATTTCCGACACTAATCTATGCGCTGCTGGATTGGAAGGCGGCAAGGATTCCTGTTTGGTAATTTTACATTTTAATTGCTTTGAATAACCCCAAAAAGTTTGCAGCAACCGTTACATTTTGCCGCAATGTCATTGGATCACATCCAAAACTTTGTAATCATTTCAGGGCGATTCCGGTGGACCGTTAGTCTACCAATTGGAGAACGGGCGTTGGGTAGCAATCGGCGTCGTATCCTGGGGCATCGGATGCGGTGCCAAGGACCAACCCGGTGTCTACACTCGAGTGGACAAGTTCATTCCATGGATTATTAAAAATACGATTGTCAAGTAGTCCCCCGCATCGACCCACACGACATGAAGCAGGGAAAGTACGGAGGAAAGGTGAAATGGGAGGCGGTGAAACCAAACAAACCCACGAGAAATGGCTATATTTAGGTATAACCCCAGGCTTTTATTCGTTTACTTGTCTTTCTTTTATTTGTTCATCCCATTTTGAAGTCTTATTAAGTAGTAATGGTTGCTCGAAGCGTAGGAATCTTCTTTACCGACTCTCCCCCAAACAGCGCAGGTCGGGCTTTATGAATATTTCAGTCGTAACTAAATAATAACAAGAGGATAACGTATACATTATATATATTTAATAGGTACTAAAAAATAATCGCTATTCGTACAGGATGCGAAATATAAATTTAACAAAATAATGCACCATTGCTTTATCTTCGCCATTGGAAAATGGAAAATGTGCATTCAGGCAATCGCAAAGAGTCCATCCGACAACATATTTGCTTTCATTCAAGTGTCTGCGTGACTTCCATGATAAATCCAGCGCAAACATCATTCGTTTTCCTTCCGCTCTTCCGTTGCGCTCCAACTTCAACGGAATTCACACGACTTCAACTCGAACAAATTGTCTGTCTATCGTCCTCACCATACAATATACACTCTTCTGCATCCATGCACACGCAATCATAATAACGAACAATAATAATGGCATTCGAAATAGCATTTGTACAACAATTGATAGAATTTGAACGCTTATGCATAGATAATAGAACTATAAGGAGTAACATTTAACAACAGATGCTTATCTTACAAGTATTTGGTCATATTGGGTACTCCATTTGCTCGCTTTGCTCTAACGAGATCTCATTCCACTTGGAAATTCTATTAGCTTAGGAATGTACAAAAGTTTCAGACAATACAAATAGTTGTTGTTCTTTTTATTCTTTCGATATCGGCGTTTTATCGCAGCGTAGCTCCCCGCAAATGGTTGTTTAATAAGTGTACCAACTCCACGTAATAAACTTCAACAAATTGCCTTTCTTTACGAAGTTCCAAGCGATTTTCGGTTTTATAGCGCATGATTTTACGACTCATGTCGTGGGATTACAACTAGCGCAACACGGCGGTCATTAGCGGAAGTAATAGCACTGAACATGTTACGTTCGTGTAATTAGTTTATTTTTATTTGGATAATTACTTCAAGCTTCTTGTAATACTTGCAGAGTAATTATAGGGAAAATTTGGTAGCTTTTCTTATGAGTAATTTCTGTAATTCGAGTTGCTAATTGTGAAGGTGAAAGTTAATTCAAGGTCGTCTGAAACATATGTCACCGGTCATTTTTCGGCTTTCATGGCTTTCGATTTGTGCACGTTGTGAATATTGTGAACATTGTGTAACCGCATAATATCTTCACGCTCAACTTCCAGGTCATTAACAAGTAAGTGTTAACCACACGATTGAATTATTCGGCGATGAATTTACTGTTGTTTGCTTGCTGGAAATTTGGTTTGCCCTCCGAGAGGTTAGGTTCACTATGACCGAATATCGTGCACATAATTGATTTCGTGAGCAATTGCTTCAGTTACTATTCATAAGCAATTACCATTAGTATTACAATGCAAAATTATTAGTGCAAACATTCATTGTCGCAGCTGTTTCACGTTTCTCATTAAATTTCTCCATTGCAGTCACAAAGAGGTCTGCGAAACAGTTGAACATTAAACAATCAAGTGGACGTTTTACAAACTAAGTAATCCTGCAATCAATTTGTTGGAGAATGGAGTAATTCCTTCCAGACTTAAATTATAATGGTATTGTATTGCATTTGCTGTGGAGAGCTACAGCTTACATTCAGAGAATACCAGTGCTCGCATTGCTGATACTGATAGGGATTAGCATCATCATGTTAGAGATAATAAAACAAAACATTGCTGAAATGTCGAGGGGCTTGTCTTGCCGCCCCTCGGCAACGATTCTCAAACGTCTGAGGCATTTCACATTCTGCACTGCGATGCTGGCCTGCATTTGCTGGATTGCTCTTTCCATTACTCTTGAGGCTTCATTACAAATGCCCTCGCTTCGTTCTTATCTTCATGCGTTTGGCAATGTCCAGACTTTCATTTATTTCCCCACATTTTGTTTTTGATTTGTCTCCCTTGTGTGATAAATAAACCAACACCAGTGGATTTCATTTCCACTGCTGTGGGACATTGTTAAGAATTCATCAGCACTGGCTGAACAAAGCTGGTGGAACAATGGCATTTGCAGTCGACGATTTACTCACTTGTATCGAATTATTCATGAATTTATAGCGTGCTTGATTTGCATGTTTAATAATTCCTTTTGTTTGTTTTCTCTAGGTTCGAATTCGAGGGGATTTCATGAGGTACAATTCAGCATCCTCGTCACTCATCAATGGTCCACACAATTACGAATGGGTTGCAACTCTGACGAGGTAATTAAAAGTCAATTAAGGATTGTTCCATTAGTCAGAGTGTAGCCATTAATAATTTACAAGAAGCTTCCTAATACGATGAAAATCCCATTCGTATTTTGCACGATTTCTTCGCTAATTGTGTTTGAAAGGTACATTTAGAGAAATTGGTCGAAGATCTATTTATAAAATAGCTGTGATCCCGCGCCTGGTCAACTAAATTGGGCCATTTCAGTGGCCACATACATTTCTGCATCTACACATCCGTTTATACAAATATCTACAGCAGTTTCCAATTGATAGGAATATCTATTCATATAATTTCAGTATATATTTAAAAATTCAACGAAATTGTGTTGCCTTATCATCTAGATAGAACACCAATTTATTGTTATGTCTTTGTCCATCGATGAGGGAGGGAAAATTGAGAATTTTCGGGTAACAAATGCACGAAGACTCCAATTCGGAAAGCAATTTCAGCTTCAATCGGATTTCCACGACGAAATCAATAGTGTGCCGCCATTTCTACATGAATAGACAACTCTTATCCGCTTTTACCATCCGATTTTCTTTTTGGCTTGCAGCACTTTGTTGCTGACGGATTTCTGGGAACGTATTATCTATGAAAATGTAAACAATAAGCTCTTGTTAGTTGGCGCTTAATGATTACATTATACTTTTTGTGTCATAGCTTCCAGTTATCCTTGTTCGACATTGTCGAATGTTCAACAACATTCATTATTTACACATGCAATGGCTACAAAATTATGTGAGAGTGTATTAATAGATTATTTAGGTTGCTTTGTCTCCTCGTTTCATTGTACCATTTGCATTTCATATTTATGCGGATTTGCCAGTTCATGCGAAAAGAGATTTTATTATTGTTTATTTAGTCGTCATCATGTTGGTTTAGTTTTAATCTGCTCTTTGTGGTTTATTTATGAATTTAATTAATTTCATTTTATCCTTTTTTCAGAATCCAAATTGAATTTGTCTGCAGCAGCGTTTGAAGTTATGAGCTAAAGCGAAAATTATTTACAATGTGAATTTATCATGGAACATGTTGATAACGGAAATGTAAGTATTCTGCGTTTCATTTTTAAGTTCTGTGGACTTTAAATTGTATTTTACCATCTCATATTACGTTTAATGTCTATTAATTTCCAGCTCTTCCGTGATGTGATATCGAGCCTGACGTGAAATGCGCCATGAATCGTAGAATAAAAGCGGATACAGGTAGCCTCTAAAAATATTTACGCTCTCATATTATTTTAAGTTGAATTATTTTCAAGGTGAATTGCACGTTTGACGAATCCGCGCACAACTTCAATATTAATTTCAACATGGAATGGCACTCGCCGGCGTCGTCGGCGTCGCAGACAAAGCGTGAAGTCAAACAATCCAAACTCTAGTCACCCGTAAATTTCTCGCCAACTTCACCGCCGCCCGCTGCCATTCGCCCCGCAAATATGGCGCGCACGGCTCGATGAAATTCCTTCTTCCATCTGCGGGGACGTCATCGCCGGTTTTGAATTGGAGCCGGTACATCAATATTACATCGCAACTTCAGCGTCATATATTTGCACAACATGCCAACGCCTCGTTTGCCCCGGACTTCGCACAGGTAGCACACAGGTATTTAATAACTTACATCTAAATCGTCCATCTCTTAGCTTAATTAAGTGTAATCGTAATGTCCTTACCACGTTTCTTCGACCATCGTCGTCCACGAATCATCACACTCGAACAAGAAATCACCACAAAACAATTTGCAACTTGCCCGATGCTGTTTACACGCGGGGTTTCACGTGATGCGGTAGTAGCGGCATTGCCTCCTCGTTGTCTCTTCTCTTCGGCGCATTCCCATTGTTGTTGCTACTATGTTTACCATTCTGCGCCGCTGTTGTTGACGTTGGCGGCGTTGATGGCACCGCCGAAGGTATCGTCGATTCCACGTCGCTGTGATTAGCCATGCTTTTGGTCGACGGGGAGAAGGTCAATGTGGTCGTTTTCGGCTTGGTTGTCGTTGATGCTGCAGGCGATGGTGCCGGCAACTCCCGAATGAGCCAGTAGGTCGTCATCTTTCCCTTGCCCTGCGGCAGATAATTTTTTTGCGCTCAAAGTCAACATCTCTTTCGGGGATTATTAATATTTCCCACGGGTGGGGGGATAGATAGATCAAACGTACCTTGATATCGATCTCTCCACGACACTCCAATTCGAACGACGGCGGCGACGACGCCTCCAGCACTCGCTTCGTGTCGCCGCTGACGTGAATCTTCAACGGCAGTCCGTTCGACTCCATGCGCGACGCTGTGTTGACGGTGTCGCCGAAGAGGCAGTACCGTGGCATCTTCAACCCTACGACGCCAGCCACACACGACCCGGTGTGCATTCCAATGCGTAGCTTGAGCGGTACACCAGGTCGATGCGGGATTTCAAACTTGCGAACGCTCTCCATCAACCGCAATGACATCCGCGCTATTTCCGATGCGTGACGGTTGCCGTTCCTTTCCGGCAGACCGGAAACCACCAAATATGCATCCCCGATCGTCTCAACCTGCCAATACAAATAATCCCACATTTAAACAACGTACTAACATTTGATTCTTTTAGGAAGCTCGATCTTTATGCTCTGAGAGTTAGGGATTATTTTTGGGAAACGGAGCAAACCTTGTACACGTTGAAATCCTCGATAACTTCATCAAAACGCGTATAGAGCTCGTTGAGCAGCTTGACCACCTCCAGCGGTGTGCTGTGCGCCGAAAGCTTGGTGAACTCGACAATGTCGCTGAAGCAAATCGTCACCTGGTCGAAGGTCTCCGCGATCACCGCCTTACCGCTGATCAGTTGCGAGGCGACACTTTTGGGCAGCAGCTGATAGAGCAGGTCCTCGCACTTCTTCTTCTCGCTGAGGAAGTCATTCGTGCGATCCATGACGAGCGATTCGAGATTGTTCGCGTACAACTCCATACGATTGAGCAGATTGTCCATCAGGTTGCCTTTGTTGCCGTTGTTCCTGTGGGACGGACGATAACGAGCGGTTAGCCTATTAAATTCACACGCTTCGTCGGATGCTGCTTGCATCCACCACCACCACCACCTGCCTGTTAATCTCGCGGATCGTCGACTTGAGCTTCTCGAAGTCGGGCCGGTCGTCCTGCTCCTCCGCCCAGCATTGCTTCATCAGCTCGCTGACGGCCTTCGTCTCCTTGGACTCGTCGAAATCCGGCCGTAATGGCTCACCACCCGGCTCCGGCCCCTTTTTTACGCGGTCGACAATCTCTGCAATCCGAAAAGAAAACGAAACATTGCTTAGTCTTTTTTCGTCGTCTTCTTCTTCGTGGCGAAATTCGTATTCATGAGTCTTTTCCGGGGAATATAAATGACAAATTTGATGTATTTCTGGGAGGCGATGAACGATAAGTCGCGTTGTTTTGATAAGACGCGTTGTTGGCTTCCCGAGGAAAGTTTTAATTCGAAATTCGAAAGTTAAATTAGCAAATTTCACGCTGCTTGATGGAATACGCGGAGGTTTTATGTGGAACACTTTTTATTATTCACTCCCATGAGTATAACATAACGTTTTAATGAATGCGCATGCATTCGTATAATAGAAGAGCGCTGCTTTCCATAAAGCTTTACATTTTCAATTCCTTGGAGTAATTATTACAGTATTTTCCTCATTGCTTATTCACTTTGTTGTGACCTCACTTGCGAAATACATTCTTCAATTCGAGCTTCAGCTTATAAACATCTTGTTGGTATTTTGCTTGGTTAGCGATTAAGGTCAAGAAGATGTCTCGAGCGCACTTCCGCTTGAACGGATCCTTGATCCTGTTGATCCTCATCGTCGAGTGTTTGCATACGCTCTATGTGACAAATTCATTCCAAACTTCTCGACTATGTTTTATTATCCCAATCGATACGACAACAAGTTGCCAATTAAATTGTAACCACCCAAGGACATTTTACACGCATTCTTCATTTTCTGACTATAAAGTATAGATTTTATAATCCTGAAGGAAAAATAAGTCATAGAATGGTAATCTTTGATGAATGTGCCTCCATGGGCCAACATATCTCATTGTACGCTCTGAAGGGCAGCCTTTTTATCCTTTGCCAATGCGAATGCCTTGCGCCTGCATAATGTGGATTTATCGTACGCAATTTTTCGCGCAAAGTCCCCCATTTGAATATGGTGAGCCGTGCGCGCCGCGTATCATTTTAAATCCTTTTCAAAGGAGGACCTGCTGCAAGGTATTGTTAGCCGGCACGAAGCCTCCAGGCTCTTCTTTCCCATGGAGTAGTATTAAATTTGTGACCTTTCGTCGTGCTCCTTCATCTCGAGAGACGTCTTTAAGAAATAGGAAGTCCTCCCACGCTTCTACCCCCTTCGTGTTTTATGACAGTGTGCATTAGACGTTTACGCACTAGTGCGATGATTACGGAAGTAGTTGAAAGCGGAAATGTAATTATCACGCGCCGTTTGATAATGTTCTGCGTTACGAGATGAATTTTTCTGACGATAATTTCGAGCGTAAAGCGGGAGATCTAATTAGTTCGTCCGGAACCGACAAATGGATTGCAATTCTGCATCCGAAGAAGTGAAATTACATTGGATGTTTGAACGTAATCTACATTTATTGCTTCAAGTTCAATCCAATTCCATCAACGATTCAATCGTTGCTTTTTTGGTCTTGTATCTTGGAGGGCAAAGGATGTCACCTCATTTCCTCGCCTTTTTGCCAATTTGCCTCGCAACTTCGAACTTGTGCACGTGCATTCGTGGCCTTTTCTTCGTTTACTTAATGCGCATGGTTATTATCAGCGGCACAAGAAAAAAAAAACGGATGTGGAACGTGGCGATTCGAGAACATTGGCGGCGCGCGCGAAAATAACGAAGCGAAAAAAAAAAAGGAGCCTCGTTTCTGGGTTCATATACGGTACGTGATCGTTGATCAGGCACGTGCTTACCACCCTCTGGGTTGTGTGTGGATCTCTGTATGGATTTTTCTGCCATGACATTCGCAATTGTTTCGAGTGCACTAGTTTTTGTTGTTGTTATAGCGACGCAAACCAATTGAATTAATAATAACTCGGTCGTTATAATTGCAATTCGCTGAAAACGCAACAATGCAAAAATAACATTGCAAACAATGATTTGAATTAGTTTTTTGCGGTAAAAGTTTATTGACAAATTACGTTTTTGAACTGGAGGTGCTCATATTTAATCATTAACCAGTTAATGCGCATCATTTATCTTGAAACTTGGGAGCACCTGAAGCATCATAAACAATCATGTTGTTATAACTCTCTTCCCTTCCCCAAAAAGTAAGGAATTTTGCACTACCGTATGGAATGAAATTGGCGGTTTCTTGATTAATGTTGACCCGGATACCAACGAATGTAATTAGAACATATATTTTGCTTGCGCCTCCGGTGGCCTTAATGTTAGGCCGTTAAACAAATAAATAAAATGTGCGGTTTGCTGCTACCATCACCGCCACAACAACAGTATCTTTATCCTGCAGGAGATGGGATGTAATGTCTCCCATTAGGTTGCTTGATGGCACCGTTTCGCACCCGGCCGGATATTTGATTCCCGCATCCAATAGCGATGTCATTTACCTATTGTGTAATGAAACATAAACGGGGAACGTGTGATAGATAGATGCGAAACATTGGACCGAATTCGATCGATTCGATTCGGGGGACGTATTTCTTTTATTTGCGCGCGATCATTTGTTTGCGGCGAGCATCCATGAGTATGATATCATTTCCGGGTGATACATTGCGCATCATATCGAATCAAGCTCGAGCTTTCGTGTAGTCAATTGTGTGTTATTGACATATGAGTATCGGGTGTATTGCATCGAGTTTTTATTTGTTGGATGTGATGTTTTTGCGTTGATTTATTACTGAAGTCAAGTACTAGACATTTTTATGTCAAATTTCTGGGGAAATCATTTTATGCGTCTGATAATTTAATGGAAATTGGTTGAGGATCCTTCAAAAAATTATGTTCTTCAAATTGAGACTTTAAAAAATTATTTCGACTTCAAATTTATGCTTTCGATTCAAAGATAAGTGATGTATCATATTACTCGAACATGAAAATCCATCTTCAATATTAATTTAGAAGCAATTTTCATCAATGATAAGAAATATTTATAATAATTTTCAATCCTTAATTTTTTTTTTCAAATTTTATTCACTGAGATATGATGATTTTTCTGTATTTAAACATTTGCAAATGAAACCATCCCTAATCTAATATTTCAGTCATATAAATTGCGCAGTTAATTGACAAGAAAACCAATCCAATTCACCTTCTTGTTGCAACCGCATAAAACAAGAACAAACAACGCCTTGAGCAATCGAAAAGTGATCTTGATTATGCCATTTGGCGGTGGCGAATGCGGAGGCGGCAAACCCACGATGATGCACAAAAGAATCACTAACATAATTAAAACGTTGCTCCAGGCAAATAGGGAAAATGTTGCCGCATTTTATCGGCAAAGAGTCGAGTTTCTAATTAACGTGGAATTCGCGAATAATCAAATTTTTAAATTCGGTCTCGTAGAGGAGTTACTCTGGAGAGGTCTCTGGTAGATGATGCGAATTTTGGTGCAAATGAACGAACGAACGAGTCGGGGCGAAAATTGAAATCCATCAGCGGGCCGCTTTTAATTAAGAATTTAGCAATATTTTCATGCATAATGGATGGCGAATGTCGGATCGTTCGTTCGGTCGGTCGGGACTTTCACGTCCCAAAGAGTCGAAAAGCATGCGAATCTCGAGCTATGAACAAATAGGAAGGAATTGCGTGCACGTATTTTACATTACATTGGACGATTCTCGGTTGTCGGTTGTTTGCGTGGTATAAATGACGGGAGTATTCGAGAAGGGCTTTTTAATGAATGAATCGTGGAGTGAGGAGAAGTCTGGAGATGCCCATTCCTATGCTGCACATGTAAAAATTTTGATGTGGGACAACGCCACTTTTTAATGCAACGGAAAAGCTTGGAACCAGAACCAGGTGCGTNCTACGCTACGCACTTGCAGCAACGTCGGAGAAGCGACGGCTAAGAACCTTTTATGACCCTTAAGTAAACATTCACTTTTTCGAGTTAGGGGCATCTCCAGAGTTCTCCTCCCTCCACGGAATGAATGAATGAAGTCGTGTTTCGTTCCATTTTTGTTTGGAGTGTAGTTTTCCGGCGGAAAATTGTGTTTTCAATTACTTACAATGCACAAATAAAAAAGTTAAAAAAAACTACAAAAATCCGTTTGGTAATATCAAAAAAAAAATAAGTTTCATAATGTTAATCAACAAATGATTACTTTTATTTAATAATTTGCAATGTTTTCCAAATAAATATGGAAATAATTTTACTTTGACAAGGAACACGTCATCTTAGCACTTCATTTGTCGTCAAGGTATACGATAATTACCATTCGAAAATTACGCTAATAAAACGAATTTTGATGACCGTATCGTATCGTTGAAACCCCCCCTCCAACCCCCACTTATTCTACGATGGGGGGCGGCGAATAACACCGCCATATTTAATGCAAATTTTATGTACAACAACACGTCGTGTTAATTTAATGGCTTTTATTCATATTTGCATTTGCTATACTTTTTGTTCTGTTTTGTTATTTGCGCAGAAATATTTGCAATCACATATTATCATTACATCCAGCAATAGAAGATAACAAAAAAATATTGGTACCATACTGAAATTTATTTGGATAACAATCGGAATCATAAATTTGAAAAAAATTAAGAAATTAGAAAAGAAATTTAAAAAAATATATAAAAATGTGAATAAAGTTGCAAAAATGCAAATTGGAGGACGATTGACATACTCATATGTTTGAAACGATCCTCAAGCAACGCGTTGCAGTAGTCACAATTGAGGGTGCAATGAGGTCTTCGGATCTCCAGAAGGGGGCTAACCGCCCTTCGTGGCGACGTCGAAGTGCCCACCTCTCGTCCATTGCTGCCGTCCGACGGCGGCAACGATAACGACATTAACCCAGTCGTTGTCATCCTCTTCAACAAATAAACTTTCTACCCTCCAAAACTTTACTCAACTTTGTTCTTTTTTACTTCTTGATGAAACGGTTCAAGCCACAACAATTTTATTCCGCGACGACTTCCGGTTTGTATTCGCGTAATATTTTCGCGAGAGGCGGAAACAGCGTGCGTCTTCACATGGCGAGCGCCCCGGTCGTACTATGCACGCTCGTCGTTGGCGGCGGCGGCACCGATGCTGGTGGTGGTGGTCGTAACGTGGCGGCGGTTGCGTTATCCTGGAGGATCTCGTCGGTGGTGCGTGGCGCGCGCGAAATCGATGGCGCGCAGTGTGGCGAACGAACGGACGGATAGATGGGTGGTTGGTTGGGTTGAAGGTGGTGGAGGCGGCGGCGGTGGGCGACGATTGCATATACAACATGCAACCACCCGCACGCCACCCACTCTGCAGTACAGCAGCATGTATGATGGACCACGAGTAGTAGACCGCGTCGATTTTGCCACCTCCATCGTCATCACCGACCGCCGCCGCCAACACCGGTAACTCTTTTATCAATCCCCCAGCTTTAATGTAGTCCGCCAGAAAACCGGTTTTTTGTTGATGGTATATTCAAATCTGATAAATGTATATTTGGGTGGTTGCGTGGGCGGCGGTGATGGTTCTGCAGGAGGATTCAGTCTGAACCCTTTGAACCTTTTCGTTGTAGTTTACATATTATGTGTATAACATGAAAAAATCCTGGACAAATCTGGGAAGTACTTTGCAATTTTGATTTTTAATGGTTAAGGATAGTTTTTCTTTTAATCTGAAATTTTGCAATTTTCAAAAAAAATTTCAATTTTAGTTCAGATTCCTCAAGAAATTTTGATTAACTCTGAGAACTTTTAAAACACCCTGTATTTTGTAATTAACCTAATTAGTACCGATTCATGCACTCCAATTCAATTGTTTTCTTTGCTCACTCTTTACTCACTCTGCTCTTTTACTTATCAAATTAACGGTTATTGCTATTGAAAACGAACGGCTCCGAAGTTGGAAGGAAACTTCCGCCTCGTTATCCTTTCTGGATGGCGGGATGTATGTCTTTTTGTTCCCGTTTCTTATACTCTGACGTCATCAACTTTCTCCACGACGACGATACAAACCGACTACAAAGATGGGTCGCACGCTGAAAATGACACCATTGACAAATAAATAAATAAATTACATCGTAAACTTTCCGGAAAGTTTGCACATGTATGACGCCATAGTTGTGCGCCTCCTTCAGGAGCCATTATCCGGTTGTTGCGCCCTATAAGGACTTTCCTCCCCCACCACCACCACTCATCTTTCTCCAACCCTTTTGGCCCGCATTTGAAGGGGAAATTCAACTCAAGAGAAACAGGATTTTCGTTTATGAATATTCACGTCGACTCATCCTTGACTTTTGTTATCATAATTACAACATTAATTATTGATTCGTCGTTGAATTATTTGGAGGGATGCGTGGAGGCGGTCGTCATGAGTTGACCTAACCTTGAACCAACTTCCACGACTGTGGTGGTATTCATAAATAATCGTATGCGTAGTTGTTTTTTCATTGTCAAGTTTTTTGTTGAGAATATATGATTCGATGCATTTATTTCTGGATGACTTTTACCATCGTATCGGGGTTATATTTCGATGGAGTTTTGTAAATCTCGTGACCTTTTCGGTTCATCTGGCCCCAAAGTCTCCAAAGAGGGGTTGCAGTTGAGGAGTGGGGGATGGTGGGGGGTTGGAGATAATACAACAAAGTAGGTCATGTGAATCACTGATACAAATGAAGAGAAGAGTGGATTAGAACGAAAAAATCCATTACGTCTCATGAATATTGAATTTGAGAAAATTTGGAAGGAGTTTTATTTTCTTCTTGTTGTGTTTTTCCGGAGTTAATGAATTTTTAATTTGTATTCTCTTATTTAAAAGATTTCTTAATTGTCTTTTCATCTATAAAATTGAAAAGTATCTGCGACTAATTTCTTTCATTTTTTTTTAGATTTTTTAGACGTTTTGAAATTTTTTATGGATTCAACCGCCACAATTTCCCCCCAAAAAATGAACCACGTTCGCCCTCAAGTAATCAACCTCTCATGTTATAGATTAATGTCTCGAAGGTCGATCGGTCACTCTATAATTAATAAGATATCTCCCCAATCCTCCGCATTTTCCTCCTCATCCTTCCCCCACCATTCCAAACAAATTCGAAACGTCAAGGATAATAAGCATCTTCCGAACGTCGTAAAAGTTCACTTCGATATCATCAATACACACGGTTTCTTTTTCCTCTTCTTTTTTATTTTTGTTGGTTATTTCCGATTTTGCCATGGTATGGTTCTTGTTGCTTGGGATTTATCAAATTGCACACCTCACACGTAAAATGCTACCTTCCATTTTATACCACCCTCACATTCCCCCCACCCAAAAAACACGAGTGTTTCTTCAAAATACCCAATTTTCAAGATTTAAACAAAATATTTTCTTCGTTAGATTTCTGGTATAAAATATTTTTGGATTTGTGAATAATCCATTTTAGTATCGCCTTGATATTTTGGTCTTGTAATTTATGAAAGGGAATATTATTGTAACATCTTGTATATATGAATAATGCGTAAGTCGTTGTCAGTAGAGAACTGAAGAAGCACTTATTTCGCCAAAGTGGAGCCAAAATTGTGAGGGGAATGTGTCTGACTGTTCTTTGATACATGTGAGTGCTTGACAAGATCATGCCACCAAAATGTCAGATGTGGTATTGAATAATTTTTTTTCGTTGAATAATTTCATAATCCAAATAAATAAGGAATGAATTTTATTCGTTAAACTCATTCCACATTTATTTGCATAGAGATAGATTTATTTGAAACTTTCGCGAATTTTACCAACTTTATAAAATCAATTCTTTAGAACTGTTCGGAAATTAATCAGTGAGTTTTAATTAAATTTTCAATTATTTCATAAATAGTTATGGTATATTCCAAATTAATTTGAATTCGACGTATTGAATATTCAATCAGCAAATGTGCTAATTGCTATTACCCCATAATTTCGCAAAATGCAATCACACCTGAACAATATTTGCTGTTTCCATAGCTAGCTGCCACCAGATTCCTGTTTGATATTCATTAGTCAATTGTGTTCGTTTTGCACTAATCAATTCAACGTTCAATATTCCCCTTATGACCGTTCAATTCAAACTTTATATCATAGATCTGGTCTTACTAGTAAAAACTGAATTTTATGACTTCTTTACTGCACGATAACAACAAAATTTGGGGATTGCAATCGATTTGATCTCACATCATTTTAGATGATTTATTATTATACCTATTTCGTCAAAAGTTTATGGTTCGGTCGTAATGGTGGGGGTTGTTGTTGGTAGGTAATATTATCCGTTAAACGGTTTCGTGCCCGTGTCGCATTGCATTTCCACTCGAGCATTTTCCTCTCGAGTATCGTGCACCATGCAACATTTGTTTTTGTTTTCATTCCTTGTTGTAATAATGCCCAATGGTGCATTTTTATCGCTGCTTCCCTATGCGAGATCCCCCACTCTCGATAAAAACGTTCCCATTTTGTTGTTTCACCGGAAACCGAAATATTTAACGAAATGCGTGTCGGACACACGTATTTCCTTGCATTTCCTTTTCAAAATGGTTCCATTCAAAATGGTTTGCTTTCGGGTTAGATTCCAGAACAAATAGAGCAATCGACTGATTGTGAGAAATACATAAAAATGCAACAAAACGTTTTTCGGACTTGCTAATAAAAAATTCATAAGATTTTATTCAAAGTCAATACCGAAATTTGTGTTTATTGCACTCATCGTATAATAATGTTATTGAAGTGCAATTAGTTTGTTAATTAGAGCAGGTTTGGTGGGAGCACTTTGATTTAATTAAAAGAAAACATTAACACGACCCGCTTCTCGGGTAAAGATGGAGGTCTGGAAGCGTGGGAGTAATTGAAATATTCATGCAGAAGTTGGAAAACTGGCAGAGAATTTCTGAATTGCAGTGCAGCAAACTAGTAAATTAAATGAAAACTTTCCAAATGCATTATATAATTGAACTATAAAGCTTGTTCCATTTTTATTTTTTGTTTGTAATTTCTCCAAAAAGAAATGGAATTACTATTAGCCAGCAAGAATGCTTAAGCAAAGTTTTAATTGCATTGTATTATTGCAAGTTTAATCGAGTCACTTTTGGTTCATGCTTTTAATGCATTTACCCACAAAGATTAGTTTAATTAATACCATAAAATTTATCAAAAGAATGGTGGTAAAAATGGTGCATATTTACAGGACAAAAATCCTGAAGATAAAGGATAAGCATTTAAAATTTTTAAAAAACACTCACCCTCTTTGCTGCGCCAATTTTTCAAATAAAACGGCCCCTTTCGCACCAAAATCTCATGAACAATAATCCCAAAGGAATAAACATCTCCCTTCTTCTTCGCCTCCATCGAATGCGTCTCGCGTTCCCATCTCAAAAACTCTGGAGCAGTCCACAATTTTTCTACCAACAAACAAAATTAAAATCATCCAAATGACTTCGTAAAACCATCAAATTACTTTGGTACTTTTCATCGTCCGATTCCTCATCGTACTTTTTCGGATACTTTCTTATGAAGTCCAAACCAAAATCGGAAATCTTGACGGCAAAATGCGCATCGATCAGACAATTTGTCGACTTGAGTGACCCATGCGTTATGTTATTGCTATGTAGATATTCCATACCAAGAAGGATATCATTGACCAACGATCTTTGAAATATCTGGTCGAGTTTGATCTCCTCGTCCTGGAGGACATCCAGCAAAGACCCACGCGGACAATGCTCGGTAACGATACATGTGTGCTCCACTTCGAGGCATGCACCATAGAACTTCACGAGACTCGCATGCGACAAATCTTTCATCTTCTTCAGCTGAAGACGCTCCTCACGCCCCACCTCGATCTTCGCATGTGGCTTGAACTCTTTGACGACGACGTAGTTTTTATTGTAGATCATCATCCGACATTTGGCAGATTGTGTAACAAAGTTGGGTATCAATTCGGCGCTTTTGGTGATAAGTTTGTCCAGGTCGTAGGTATGTTCGGAAACGCGGGTTGAAACCCTTGGTTCGTGCGGTTCCTCCAGGTCTCGACTGGAGATTTTCCAATGTTCTGCCGCCAAATCCAATTCGATGAGGTATTTCTTATACCGACTTTTTTGCCATGCAAGAAAAAAGTTGTTGGTTAATGATTTCTGGTACCAATTTTTATCATTACCTGTAGACGAAGAACCCAACTACGAGTACTACAACGGAAATAGTTGGTAACAAAATCCACAATTTAACATGTCCTAAAATCAAATACAAAATAATCCATTATCATCATTATTGTAGAAGGCGAAGACTCACCAAAACACTTCTCATTATCATACCCACATTCGGGCGTATCCCATGGGGCTTTTCCCCCAAGCCACTCAATATCCCGTACGAAACGCACTTGTTTATCGAAAGTACTATAATTCGCAACAATGCGCAAACGATCATCTTCGCCAGCGAGTTGCATCAACGCATAGTGCGCTACTCGTTGTCCATTGCAATTCATGACGACTTCTTCACCGCGTTTCCCCACGAAGCGCCGTCCGAACATGTTGCTCACCACGTTCACCCCACGCATCGTCATATTGTTCCAGTTTTCGGTCTGCAAGTAGTCGCTGATTGCTGAGAGGTAGAGCATGAAGCCGTCGTAGATGCCGTCCAAGTATGCGGCACCTGGTGACGACCTGGTGCTGTTATCTTCGGCATCTCTTTCAGCGAGTTGTGCCTCCACGAGTGGTGTGAAAGTTAATAGGGATTTGTAGGCTCGTCTGGCACGTTCGTTATCTTCATCGTGGACGCCTTCATCAGCGGGGTCGTACCATGGCTGAGAGCCGCTATGCAATTACTTGTTTAGAATTATTTTTTTGGGAATTCCAAATTTGGTACTTACTTGGTGTACATGTCAAAGTTGAGGAAGACATATTCTCCTCGGCTGAACATTCCTAATTTTTCTGCTTCGATGAGGACTTTGCGTGTGTTTGCATGACTCATGCACATTACAATTACTGAAATTTAAAAATTTTCGCAAAAAGTATAATTTTCACAGTTGAAATTGAATTTAATTGTGTTTAAGTTCATTAAATTCAAAGTGTTTGGGTTCAACTATATCATATATTTACTGATAAAGCACCGGAAATCATCAAATCGATTAATCCATAATGATGATAACACCAAATCGTTTCTATTATTTTTACTTTTAAATTTGTTGAAAATTAAGTCATCATAGTTTTTCCGGATGAAATTGAATTTTAGTTTCCAATTTTTTCAAATATTTCTGAAATTTTCTGATCACTCACTCACCACCAAATTGATTGCCAATCGTCCTCCGCAAGTATTCCTCGTACGTGATCTTCTGCAGCCATATATCACCATCGTTGTAGGTGACTTCCGGCAGCTGGTGCTTGACGACCTCGATGACGCTCTTCATCAGCAGTTGACAGCCCTGATCGCCGCCCACTTCGTTCTGGTCGTATTTCTCGTACATGAGCGCGATCTGCTTCCATCCGTACCTTTGTTGTATCATTATTGTTGACCGTTTGTAAAGGTATTGCGTGTGCATCATCAGTCAGAAAAAGACAATCATCTCAAATATTTATCAACGTGACACTCACTTGACAAGAATCAAATAGAAGAACTCGCTGAACGATTGATAGTCGGCGATGCCCGAATTGATGAGCATGAAATACTCCTGTTCGCATCGCGTCTTCGGCTTGACGAAATCGAAGGAGAAGCCTCCTGGTGTTATCAGCGGTTTGCCATAGCTGCCGAGGAATTGCACAATTCGTGCTGCATTTGCTGCAAGATGTTATTTTTTTGCAACTTGTTTATTAATGTGTGATATCATCTTATTATGAAATATTTCCATAGCAACTGATAACGCTCGTCTTGTTGTCATATCGTGATAATTGTCATCGTATTTTGTTGATGAGAAATTGATTGAATGATTTTTTTAATCAAGGAAATTGTGTCAAGCATCAATGAAAATGAAAGTTTCATTGTGGATTTTCTATTTTTCCAAAAGGAAAATATTTTGATAAATTTAATTCTGATTAAATTTTTTCCTTGATAAAATTATTTCTTGTTTTTTCCAAATTTCAGTGAACTTCAAGTTATTTTTAAATAACATTTTGAAGGCCTAAAAAAATTTCAATGTTGAGTCAAGTACCTCACAAGTTTGAGCAACAATTTCACCTTTAATTACACTATGACATTTTGCTACATTAACTGACACATTGATAACAAAGCAACGTAATCATGTTATTATTATCGGTACATTATTTATATAAAATTGTTGAGCAATAATCTCGTGTTGAATACCTATTTATAGCATTCAGCATTGTCTAGGAATTTCACACTTTACCCACCAACCAAATAATTTTTTTCTCTCTCTCTTGAAATTATTTTCATAATTCATCAACGATTAACTCGCAAATTATGTACCGTCCAACATGTAAACAACCGGCTTATTATACGTTTGGTGACTCATTAATTATTATGCGCACATATCAGATTAGTTGATGATTGATAAGATCAAACATTCAAAACTACTGCCAAATTAATTCCATCAATATACTTACCAAGACAATAATCACAAATTGGTCCAAAAATTACATGAGCACAAAATGGACTGTAGGCATCTACAAGACCAATGGTTGCATGCGCTGGGGTGCAACTGTCGTCAAAGATCTTATAGGTCACATTCAAGCGGTCCGGAAGTAGGTTGATGCTTCGTGCGTGTTCTTCAGCTAATTTCAGCTCGATCAGCGCCTAAAATGACAATAGTTTGGCAAGTTTTCTCCTGCCTTCTCGTTGAAATTTTCGTTGTTCTACCTGCGGTGCGTTCACAATGTACTTGGTGCTATTCGGCAGGATAATCCCTATACGAAGATTGCACTCGTTCTGATCGCATAGATGACCACAGCGGTCCTCATCGAGGAAATCCCGCCGACAGCTTTCGGTCACTGCTGGGCAATCGTAGGTCTTCCACGGTGTCAGTTCACCATTGCACATGTAGCTGAAGAACAGCACCACCGAAATTGTGGTGGCCTTCAGCCGCCGGACCGACCTCATCACCATCACCAAAGTGCGAACCAGGGGTCAATCCATAGCTGAAGGAAATTTTCAATTGTACACGTTCACTGTCATTACACAAAGTAGAACGATGATGATGACGGTGATGGTGACGGCGACGTGTGTGACTGAAATGGGAATGAATCGAATGATAGATTATGCTCGATCGTATTATCTAAGATAAATCTGATAATAATTCAATCTAATGTGATATACTTGTCGACTCGCAAGTAAGAAAAAAAACTCATTGATTGTGATTAGTTTACCTGTTCTGCTCAGGTCTCACAAGTAATGTCACACAACTATTATTTGTAATTCTTCGTTGTCAAAATATGGTTGTTGACGATACTCGATCGGATCGACTTTTGGGCGTGAAGACGTGAACGTTCTGGGTTTTATTTATGGGTATTGATTACATACACACTTTGCTATATTAATAGCATTCATAAACAAAATCATTCGGCTTAAACAAATAGTACTCATTTTAATTATGTTTGCGTGCCAGCACAAAATGATTGATTGATTACCACTCCAATTCTCTCTCTTCGGTTCCGTTGGGGTTTCCAACCACAGAAAGCTTAGAATTCATATTGTTTACTGCTTCCCTTAATTGCTATATACATGGGGATAATCAAACGGTCACGATTGCAAATTGCAATTCTTCGCCGCCAGCCAGTCAAACAAGAACACCTATATGTTCATTGTCCATCAGAGAAGAGAAAACAATTGTGCTTTCTCCTATGCTCCTTTCTCCGTGGAGATGGTTTGAATAATTGCTATCACTTTTCCCTACCCTTTCCTGTGTAGGGAAATTTTTAATGAATTCAGAATGGAGTTCATTTAAATCTGATTGTGTTACTTTTATTTCCAGAGTAATACGTGATGAAGGAATTCCAATGATTTTCGTAGTACTTACATTTGGTTTGGTGAGTGTATTTTTGTATAATAATTTCTACCGAGAAATATTTTATGCCTTTAAAAGAAACTTGATGGAATTAAATTTCGTTGTTCTTATACCTTAGGCGGAATTGTCATTTTTTCGCATTTAAAAATCGCGCGACTTTGAAAATTGTTTTCGCAATGTTTTCCTTATTTTCTCGGGAAGCCTCTGAGCGATTGGGACACCTTGTAGGACAGTTAAGGCCCTTTCAAGTATCATCGCAATGTTTCCTAAATTTCAGTTGTGAAAGTGTCATTTTTTCGCGTTTCACGTTTTATTTGTGCAATGTTTTCCTTCTTTTCTTGGGATACATTCGCCCAATCGGGACTGTTTATATGTCACCTGATGGATCAATTAGTGCCTTTTAAGATAGTATCGAAACATTTCCGGTTTTCCAAGCGGAAGCGTTATTTTTAGGCGTTTAAACAATTTCGTGCGTTTTTTTTCCAATGTTTTCCATGTTTTCTCGGGAACCCCTTGCGCGAATGGGACTGTTTATGCGGCATCATATAAGGCAGTTTGTGCCCTTTAAGATAGCGTCGAAACATTTCCGGTTTTCCGACCGGAAGTGTTGTTTTTTTCGCGTTTAAACAATTTCGTGTGTAATTTTTCCCGTGTTTTCGCTGTTTTCTCGGGAACCCCTTACGCGATCGGGACGGTTTATGCGGCATCCTATAGGGCAATTAGTGCCCTTAAAGATGGCGTCGAAACATTTTCGGTTGTCCGACCGGAAATGTTGTTTTTTCTCATTTTAAGAATTTCGCGCGTTATTTTTTCCATGTTTTCGTTGTTTTCTTGGGAACCCCTTGCGCGATCGGGACGGTTTATGCGGCATCTTATAGAGCAATTAGTGCCCTTTTAGATGGTGTCGAAACATTTCCGGTTTTCCTACCGGAAGTGTTATTTTTTCGTGTTTAAAAAATTTCGCGCGTTATTTTCCCCATGTTTTCGTTGTTTTCTCGGGAACCCCTTGCGCAATCGGGACGG
>JARJDZ010006283.1:0-16719 GCA_030264555.1 Aleochara sp. GC000083
GTCACGATAATCGATGAGTTATCTACCTTGAATCCAATACAAATACGATACAAAAGTACAAGAAATAGCAGCAACTAGGCCGACGATCAATGCGAATTAAATATCTATTCATAGAATAAATGGAACTTTTTTATTACATGACAATATACACACCCTTCTTCGACCGAGGGCCCTCAAACTTTTATCTAGTCCGGTCCTGATCAAAACCCCATAAAAATGCAATTAAATAATCCATGGAAAAATCCCGGAAATCCATAGAATTCAATAAATTCTTAGAGCTCATCTCCAGATAACTAGATAACAACCAGTAAACAGAAAGAACAACAACAAAAAAGGATATAAAACAAAACGAACATGAATATCACTTTGAGCAACATTTCCCACAGGCTCGAAAGCTCGCTGCTCGCCATTCAACCAACCAACCATCCAGGCTTATATTTAGCAAAGATAGAGGAACAGAAAAACAACAAGCAAGCAGGCAGATGCACCAAACACATCCCATGCAGAAAAGCAGGAGCAAAACAGAGCGAGTACATAAAAACGACTAATTCAAAAATAGTTCGCATGTTTGTTTAATTCCACTCGACTGACTGCCCATTGCACAGAGACTGGCTGGCAAAAGCCAAATATAATTTACAAGGAATTAGTTGCTATAAAGCTTGATTAATGAATTACATGTATTATGGAATTTTCCAAGAATGAAACCAAAAATTAATTAAATTAATATTTATATATGTTGTGTGGAACAAAGGCAACTTATAGTTTATAGATTTAGTTGGTTGGTTTGTTTAGTGATGGTTTTTCAGTTATTAGTAAAGTTTTCCATTTCCGCGCAGCAAATCTGTCATGTCTCTTGCAAAGTTTCCACGTTCAAAGTCTAAAACTAGAGTCGAAGTGTACATAACTAAAGATATCTGCAGCACGTGCTGGATTTATACCATTCTCAATTTCCGATGTACATATTCAAAGGAATTTTTCAAATCTCATGATTTCCTTATAAACAATTTCTGATTTCGTCATTTTTGGGTGTTCACTTATTGCAAATATTGTTATGTCATTAACATATTGTTCTGTTATCAGAATGATACATTGCTATCATTTGGCCATTGATCATACATTACAAAATTTTTAACAAAGGTCTATTTCGATTAACAACTTGAATAGTTTTAACAATTTAAGAAAGATATGAAATGACAATAAAATTGAACGTTTACTAAAATACAATAGGAAATTATTCTTGAATGAATTACAAATTATTGGAGGCAAAACAAACTGAATGCATTCATTCATAAACTAAATAGATTATACGATTGAAAATCAATAAACATTCATAACTTTGGTGCGTAAATAGACTTCACAATTGATAAATTAGTAAGCAATGGAGTGTAAAATGTAATTTCAAACGTCAACATATTTGGTTGCAATCATTGAATAATCAATTTCTGGAATTTCGTGATTTCATTTCTAATTTCGAACAAATTTTGCAAACTATTGTAAGCTTCCTGTAAAGATAACAATAATCAAAGTAGGAAATCAACTGACAATGAGTAATGAAAATAATGTCTGCACAATTTCTATTTTTCTACTCGTGGTGAAATTTACTATACGGTAACAATTAATTACTTTGCTAGTGCCTGAATTAAAACTTTCTTACAATTTCTGGATTTCCTAGACAATTTATAATATGATTTTTATAACGTCAACTAATATTTAAATCAAAATCAAAAATTGAGTGATTTAAAATTTCCTAGTAGCATTTTGGAAAACAATTTTAAATTGTCCTGAACATTTGATATAAAAAATCACATCGAAATTGTACAACAGAAAAGTAATTACAAGAAAATTAATACAGGACAATTTTTCGTTCAAAAACGATTTTACATTGTAGCAAAATTTGTTGTTTATCTCTAATCTCCAGTATTTGAAAAAGCAATTCAAGAGATCAATTCAATTATCAGCAATTATCAAGAATTCTACACAGATTATTCAATTCAATGCATTCACTACTAGTATGAACAATTATAGAGAAAAGCTCTCAATACATACAAATTGATCAATTGAACACACAATTTAACCTCAATACCATGATTTAAAGTTCAAGTTGTAATTCATGTTAAAATTGGCACTTTTATGGCACGCTCATTATTTCAGATTCAATCGTCAACGTCATATAAATATCAATATTAATTTCATTACGTTTGTGAAAATTTCTGCAATTTCTATTCGATATGGCGTAAACATTGAAAAAATTCCAATTATTATTATGAGACCAACGTTTCATTGTGCATATTAAGATTTTGAATGAGATTTTCGAATAACATTATTCATTATCTATCTGAGATCAATTTTACATGTTAAATGTTTGGCTCGAATTTTTGCCAGAACAATTTGGTTTTGTCATTAACAATTAATAGAAGGCAATTTCAATTTTTAGACAGATGGTTTCAAAATACAATTTTACCATACTTCCTTTCAGATTTATACAAGTTAATTTTAATATTTTCTGACATTCGCGCTTTAACAATTGATCCAAAACTAAACTTGATAAAAATGTTCCTTCTGAGATATTTCTAAAACAATTCTCCCTGAACATTCAGTTAGTACTAGATACATAGCTACTATTAGTTGTTTTACAGAGTTATTACTCATCTGATATTATTACAAACACGAGAAAAAACAACAAATCGATTAAAGTCAAGGTATTTTCGTGCATGTGGGTCGAAATACAACAACAACACTCGACAGCATCCCAATGCATAAATGTAACTTGGTAGACGATGATGATGATGGTGATGAGAATTCAAAATAAGTCTACACAATGCATGACGCGCGCGTGCGCCTCAACCAAACCGACTATTTTCACCGCGGAAATTGTAAAATTATTAGGTCCAGAGCCTTGAGCCGCATACACCATCGATGCCGATTCGTTCTGGCCGGCTGGCTGGCTCGGCTCTACATGAGCAACTCGCCGCACCGTACGAACGAGCAATACATACGATATGAGTGTACCAAGTCATCATCGAATGCGCGAATGACTAAAAATATGAGTGCAAATGGTGGGGCATTTATTATTGCACCGCCAAACGCCAGGCCAGCCTAAGGACTACATCATCATCGTCATTTCCATCACAAAAACAGTATTACATTACCATTTTACGCGCATGCATCGCCATCGCGTTTATTTATACGCATTTTATTATGTTGCGCGCGCTGTTCATACTCTTCGATAATAGCGCGCAGTTGCTCATCAACAACAGCAAACAGCGCACAACATTTCGATTGTTTTTCGCAAGTCAATGCGTTGCTAATTACTTCCTCGGACTTCCACGCATTGTTCTCTTCGTTTACGTAACAATTTCTTGATGCTAATTGTCTCCGACATTTCCGCGGCCGTCGCCGCCCGAATCGCCACCATTTCGTAATCGACCGCCGAAGGTATTAAATTTCCAGCAGGTGATACACGATCCTCTGCCTGCCTCGGACCGAAATAGAACGTTTCCGGAAAATTTTGCCCTCCTCGTACTTACTACAAAACAACAAAAACGATATCAATAAAATTTGAATGCCAACAATTTCAATATGCCAATTTGAATGCAATTTCACCATCGGCCGATTTCGACACGCTTCGGAAACAATGCTCCTCGTTGCCATAGCAACGAATCAACAACGCTCCCGAAGACGCATCAAAATGCCAAACGTTTACAACCAAAATGAAGTCGTGTTAATTCTATTTGTTCACGGATCTTACCAATTTGGGTCTACAAAAATGCGCAGGTACGCACAGCTATCTTTGATCATCAATTATTGAGCAAACAAATTGTGAGGGAGTGAAACTATTTCCCGATGGTCGCCGCGACTCTTCGCCAGTCGTCGCGTCACCTCTAAATTTAAAAGCACGCCATCCGGCCGATCGATGGCCATCAATGAATAATCAACAATCGAATCGATCCCGGTCGCTTTCCTGCCTCCTAGTGCACCGCCGGCCTAACCTCAAACTCGCCCCTGCACACCTAAAATCAAACGAACATTAGCAATGGGATTCACGTGCGCGCTGCCCAATTTGATTCGGGCGCGTTGCCAATTTGGATTTTTCGCCGCCGCGTCAAGTGTGCTGCTACTATAGATATTTCGGCGCGCCGCGTTTCCGATAGATAACGCGACCGCACACAATCCACATTCGATAAACGGCATACATACATTTACGCGCCGTGTGTGCTGCTCCACATTGGATTATCCAAGTTCAATATTTGCTGCGTGCGCAATCAAAGAATGATGTCTAATCGCGAACGCATTTCTATAGGAGGCCTCCTCCACGTGCAAACAAGCGTGATCTTGCCGATAAATGCACTCGAGCATCATATGATTGACACCAATCGCGACTTTCACCATCGCGTACGAAATTAGGTTAACCAGGCATTGGTGACGTCAGAATGCATTTCTACTTTCACCACACGCCGCTGGTGGTGCTGGCGAGCGGCAAAACTGTCAACGCACGAACTGTCAGATCACATGTGCCGGTTGTTCAGTCGTGTAGTGCAGAAATACAAGTGAATTTTCAGGAAAATCGCCGGTGGAGAGAGCCACGCCGACAAGGTTGGAAATTATGCATAAAATACGCACACGCGAGCCAGCGGTACGTGTGCAGCGCGCCGAGTGTATGTGTGCGGGCTCTCGCTCTCTCGCTGCGAGCGTGCTCGTTACCTTATTCCGCTTCGCACCGTTTCTCCTCCTCGTCGACGACGTCGGGCCCGTGTGGTTCCGCTCTTCTCAACGCTCGCCCAAATGCGACGGCATCGATCCTTCCTGCCTCCCCGGTTGCAATGCACGACGCTGATCCGAAACGAGCGTATCCGCCACAGCCGAAAACGTCGTGCGGTGCGTACACTTCTTCAGGGCGCAAAAAAACGCGGATAATCCACCAGGCTCGGGGGCGCGCTCTCCTCGCATTCGCACACACAACAAGCGCGGCGCTCTTCGTGGGCCCCTCGCTGACGGCGATTGCACAACCCGCACCCACACACACACGCGGCACCAAATCGGTTCCTTCGACCCCTCGCGCGCGCGAAAACTGCTGCACAGGGCACACTACTCAGCTGCACCGACCGACCAAGCACACGCTCTTATGGCATAGGTGCGACGACCAGCATGCCGACCCGACGCATCTAACGGTCCGACTTACACTGACAACAACACACGGTTACCCAAAAAAAAACATACTGTCGTCTCCGCCGGCCCGCGCGTTCTGCTTGCGACTACACTGGCATTATCCGGCCGCGCTGTGCTCGCCATTCTCCGCCCGTACCGCCAGTTTATCTGGCATTGCGCCGTCCGCGGCTGATGGCGCGGTCGGAGCGCGCTGCGGGCGCGCCCGAGCGCCCACGGCCGCCAGCGAGGTGCGCCTGCGTCTCGTTCGAAATGCGCCAGAGCGCGCGCTACCACCTCGCGCCTGTTTCGCATTTCGCGACGTGTGATTGCATTCCAATTGGATTTTTCGCTGTGGTTATCCTGTTGAAATTGCATTTTTTTAAATAAAATTTCATTTGTTTGCAGATTTCGTGACGTCGCTCGCCCCGATGTTAGACGAGGGCGCCCGAAACGCACCCCATGTGACCCGTCGCCATTTGCAACTTTCAGAACGCCGTTCACGCGTTTGAAGGTATGTGAGGTTAAACCGGTGCTCGAAATTTCGGTGATTGTAGTGAAATACGTGATAATTCGTCGTGAAAACCGTGCTGATTTATTAATGACGACAATGTTGGTTAGAGAGTGCGTTTGTTGTTTTGTGGTGATGTCTAATTCATTTGTTCTGTTTATCCAGATATCGGACCTTCATTTGTTACCGCCAACCGGCACACCATGAAATCTACGTGAGTCATTAAGAACGTTACTTTGCTAATTTCATTCTTAATTGTCCGTCGTTCAATTGTTCAATAGCTTAATGCGTACTGAAATTTGCAGATTTCATTTCAATGTCCAATGGTGTGACAAGTCCCACTCGCATCACAAAATGGCCGACCATTCAGCAACTTCAGTCATGCAAAAAACGGAACCAGTGGACAACATGCAACTCATGGAATTTCAAGGGGAAACGCTGATGCCAACGAAGTTATCAAATTTACGTCATCATCACCAGCGCCTCATTTGAATGCACTGCTCGAGACCGTTTCGCAGCAGCTGGGAGCGCATTTCTTCGGACTCGAAGGTTGCACACGGCATAACAACAGCACAACTCCATAAAACATGTTTGTATATCTCTCATTCTCTGCTTTGGGAATTACGTAATCGCCGTGTGTGTCTGCCGTCGGCCTTGCTTGCCTGCTTGCACGTTCGCGTGCATTGTGCGCCACCAATACTCGATACCTCGGGCGCATCGAATTGCAATGTGGATTGAATAGCGAAACACTAGAAAATACCGATGCTCGCTCGCATTTGTCGGCCCCTGCGCTTATACATGGGAATCTGGGTTAATATTATTACGCATTGTAAATATCTGCCGGTATGTGGAGCATTGAGGTGGGGTGCAACGCCGTGTGTTTGCCACTCTTTTTGAGTGATACTCGACGTTGCGGCCTGCACGTATGTACGTCCAAGTTCGCATTATCAGAGCGAAACACCTGGCTCTGGGGTGCTGGAGGCAATCGATTCGCATGCATTTTCCATCGCAAACGGCGTAAACGCTTTCCTCCTGTAATTTTCATGGGTTGGATACCCAAATGTCACATAGAGTCAACACAATTAGGTAAATTTTGAACTTTCTTGTTGTGTAAGCAAATTAGAATATTCTGGAAGGTATTTCTGAGGTGTATGATTAGTAGTCAATCAAGGGAGTAATCAAAATGCTAACAAACTATCGTCATGCATTCCTAATACGATTTTAAGTATTAAACGTCCTGAATATCAAATAGAAACATTTGAGAGCCAGTCAAAACACATTGAAAATTGTATAGAGTTCACAAATCTATTGATGAATGTACAAATAACTCTGATTAATGAATTATGAGCTGATATCTGTATGCAGGATAATCCATCAAAATGTATTTTTCTTTGAATTTCCAATGTGGACATTGTAATCTCATATGTTCTCTTCGTATGAAGAATTTCACTATTTGGCTGCTCATACACAAATTCTGTTTGTTTGGCAATTTGGAAACTTCAACGACGTGCATTACAAATGTTTTGATATTGTTATGTAAACAAATCATTTGAGTTTTCAACTATGCCGTCCAAAGTGCGACTCTGAAGGCACTTTGTTTAATGAATCTCCATGGAGCGTATTTGCGATTGCCCCGAAATTCGAGATTGATATGTGGCCGATACACACGCTTGCGTAGACGCCATGAACAATGCGGGTGGTAAATAATTCCGCGCCGAAAATAGATTTGTTATTGATTTTATCTGTACGCTGCGTATGTTTGGGGAAATTAATTGATACCAAGAATGCCGCCCGGCAGGCAGGCAGACAGGCAGGCAGGCTGGCCGAATTTGTGAATTATGAATGCAGCCTAATGGGGCGCGACGACGACGTCGACGACGGGGAAGGCGGCGGCGGCGGCCATTGATAATTAATGGAGCTCGCCCGAATTTAAATCACTAACAATGTGATTTAATTAGATGGCACGCGTGATTCGTATCAACCCGCGCTTCAATCTCCGCCCGATCGGCGTTTTCTCATTCGTATTTGTATCTTGTTCTAGGTGCTGCTACTTGGAGCGGTCCCCCACGTCCAGATTGCAATTGATCATTCATACGTTCATTAGATCTGCGAGTGGTAATTGCCAGCAAATGGATATTTCTGCAATTACGTAATGCACGCTGCCTGCTATTGAAACGAAACGATGACGTCCGCCGGTGAGGAATTTGATGGAAACGCGCGGCATGACCGAGCTCGTCGTTGACGGTTGGTTTGGCGTTCGGCTTCCACGGCAGTCGTCACGAGTCCGCATGGCATGGGTGCAATGTGACGGAATGGACGTGGACATGTTCCCGAACGATGTCGGGCGCAAAAGGTATACAACACGACGACGCGACGGGATGACAACATCGCGCGGACAAACGCGCGCACGTTGACATTACACATTCGCTCAGCGCGTTAATTCTATTCCTGGGCCGCGTGCTCTGCTGTTGTAGGCTTTAAATACGATTACAAGAAAACGTCAGCCAATATATTTCGGCCAGCGTCTACAGCGTGGATGGCGCAGCCAAAAAGCGCTCCGCTTGCGGTATGAGCACACGACGTGCCTTTCTCCTTAATTTGCGACATCACGTGCCGGTTTTTCAGCCGTGCTGGCGTCATTGCACGCTGGGGAAGATGATGTGTGTGCACATGCTGTTTCAATCACATGCTAATTGCCCTTAGAATTCTCTCTTTTGTCTTTTATTGCAATTAATTGTTCATTTTGTTGTCCTGAACAATATTTCTTTTCAAAGGGTAATCCGTTTAAATACCACTAAAAGTCAAATGAAATCTGTAGGATAGTAATCTCCGTAGAAAAATAATTATTCACATTTGCAGAAAAAATTCATCGGAAGCCCAATTTCGTTCTAACATTCAGCAACTAGGAAGTAGTTTTTGAAAGATAGTGCTAATAAAAATAGAAGAAAGAGTTTTCTAGGGCAAATACCGGATGTTACCATAGTTTAAGATAACCAACAGGTAGAAAGAGGTTCGTCGATAGTTCCGAAAATGCCAAGTAACTCATTAAACTTGGTCTGCTACCTCCGGAAGTAATTTTTCCTCGGCATTCAATTCCACCAAGTTTGACCTGAATGATTCATGTTGCACGCAAAAATTCTACAGTTTCCTGTTTTATGGTTATTCGATATTCGAGTCACAACTAAAATATGAATCACAGAAGATAACTTTTGGGTAAAATTTAATTTTTCTATCAATGTTGAGGTATTTAGACGGATTACCAATAGAATAAATATTGTTGAAGGTATATTAATTGACAAGATCAGATTTTTAGACAGCTAAATTTAGCATTCGGATGCAACGTTGAAAAGACGTTAATTAATGTTTGTTATTTTAACAAGTTATATGGGATTAACGCGCTGATGTTGATGTGGCGTCCTTGGGGCGGCACGCCTCACCACGTCCGAGGAGTCGCTCCGACGACGGCGCCCAAATTTAGAAATAAACTTCAGCAATTACCGACAGCATGCAAAGCGGTCCTGCGGGACCCTCTCCGCGGGTGCGAAAAATCTAATTCGATTTCACTTCTTGCAGGTCGCCTCAGCATTTTCGCGCCCTCCTCGACAACGAACGAAGTGGGCAAATCGAGGATAACATAGGTATTGTGGTTATTTATAATTCGGTCGGGCGGGCAGTCAGGAACCTCATGACGTCATCCCGTATTTGTGCCGCCTTCGTCTGAATGTATGTGTCTGTAGGAGCCGACCGTTCGTTCGGGCTTCCCAAGTTTGAACTAGAGCATCGCATACAATGTGGCAGCGTCCCGAACCCGCTGGCTGGCGTCCGCATCGCCGCCCGCCATCCTATATCGTATGCATATAGATTCTGGCGTTATGTGCACAGAGTGCCTTGGAACGAACGACGTCCAACCAGCCGACCAGCCGTCCGTCCGACTCGCCGCCGTCGACGTCGACGCTCGCGACCTCCGATCGATTTCTCTCTCGGCGGTGGCGGCGGCGGCGGCGGCCCTGCTCGCGTACATCAACTTTACTGGATTGGCTGATCGCACATTCAAGCCGCAGGTTCCGCCGTTCATTTGGCCGGCATTCATTCGGTTTGTATCCCCCAGGTTTCCAGAGTGTCGCGCTCACATTGCATCAATGCCGCGCATAATTACACGTTCGGCTTGCAGGTTCATTAGCGCCGCCGTCCCGATTGTTGCGCGACGCCTCCAGAGGGAGATGCCGAACGAGGTGGAGGATGGGCAGCAGAAAAAATTGCGGATGATTTCAATATCAATCGCGGGGACATGCAGCCGGTTGGAAATGGGAGGCGCTGGCCATGCCGTTTGCGTCACCCGGAACCCATCCCGAAGCGAACGAGTCCAGTCAGTCAGTCAGCGGCGCGTCCGTAAAGGTCAAGCCTTGGCCCTTTTCGCCGCTGCCGCTCGACAACCCAGCGCACACATCCTCATAGCGCTGCTACATTATTTACGCGCGGCGCGTGGCTGCGTGTTGGGAAAACACTTAGCCGCCGCCGCCGCCACTGCCGATGTGGACGGCCTGTCGCGCGGTCGTCGTGGAGGCGGGAGCTGGAGGGTGAGAGGCACGGGAGCAGGCAGGAAGGAAGATCCAGGCGCGCGCAAGGGCGCGAAAGAAAACGTCGACGGGCGCGCGCGAATTGCGCGCCCATCCCCGCATGGATGGCGGATGGTGCCAATGCTGATGTCGATAACGTGCGCGCCGTCTATGAGTTGTTACTGAATTCAGTTGTGTACGGTAATGGAGAGCCTTTTATGCTGGCGGTTCGAGGACGACGCCGACGGGCAAGGAGCGATACCGTCCGCGCTGCCTACTCGTCGCGTCGCACTCCCACTGACCTATTTTTATGCTTTCAGTTCTCAGCCGCGCGCACACACACACACATGCATGCACGCCGCCACCGCCGCCGCCGCCAGCGATGCCATCGCCAGCGGAGAGGAGCGCCGACGTGCAGGGAGGAGTGCACACACAGCGAACGGAACACTCGGAGGAGTGCTCAATCGGCAACGAGCGTTACTAATATTCGGTGGCGCTCTCTTTGATCGTCAAGGACGCAGCGAACGAACGAAAATCGTTTAATCATTCAAATGGGAGCGCGCGTACGCGCACGCTTCCTACATTATTCCTGTTATTCAATATTTGCCCGGCAGAGAGAGGACGTGCTGCTTGATGTCATCGAGCCGTCGAGGACACTGTGCGCGGGGAGGAGGTCAGCTCCAAGCCGCAAGGAAGACTCAACACCGGCTCCTGGAGTGAGCTCCTCGTAGCCGACTGCCGCCTGAAACGCAAAGCCCCCCACCACCTCCCCGCGCCGCCCCCCTTCAACGAGGAGCAAGCAGCCCGACCGAGGCCGCTCGGCACGCATGGACGCGTAAGGCAATCCTGCTCTCTCGTCGCCATCTCTCTACGCGAAGGTATTTTAGGTGGCAACTTACTGCGTTTGTCCTGGTCCAATATGTCCCCGGCTGCGGAAGCGGTCGCCGCCGAGCCCTGTGCACAGTCCAGCCCGACCTAGTGACGGTTCCGTAGTGACGGTCAGGTCAACATTGGGCGTCCGCGAACTGGTGCAGTAGGAGAAGCCGAACGCCCTATGACGACGCACCCGGGGCCAGCTCGCGTGCAGCCCGCGCTGCTGATGGTGCGGGTGCGGGTGGCGGCGCGCGAGGCAACCACCGCACCAGCGATCACCGATTGCGACGACGGCGACGGCGACGACGGCCACAGGGACGCGGACGTGGCTGCTGCCGCACGCGGCCGAAGGGCACAAGACACAACCAACACACTGGGTCGCGCACACGGGTTGGAGGAGGTGGGCGCGCGCGCGCGGGCGGCTTCCGGAGATGATGTGGGAGCGCGCGGCGAGCGAAACACGGGCTTGTGGCACCACCACGACCACCAGCAGCAGCTGCAGGAACGGTCGAAACAAGAGCAGCACACGGGTATCCACCAGCAGGAAGCGCGAACAACCGTGGGTTGGCTCGGCGCGGCGCTCGTAGCGTCAGCGCGGACCTCAGCTCTCGCTCGGCTAGCTCACTGCCTGCCGGCGACCACGACGACGGCGACGACTCGGTGGCGGCAGCGGCGGTGGTTTGGCCTCGGAGGCGCGCGCGGCGCGGCCAGGCTCGTGCTGCCAGCGACAGCCGCAAACGACGCGCGCGGCGCGTTCGCGAATTAAACGACGACGCCGACGTCGACGCCCACAACTCCCAACGCACCAGGTGTCGCTATTGCTACGAATCGACGAGGATAACTGGGAGCAACCAGGATCGAAATCTATACTGCGTAGACTCGTAGGTAAGCGGCGCGGTAGCGTTCATTCGACGGCGGCGGCTGAACACCAGCAGCACTGTCGCAATTCGCCGGGAGTCGGCTTCCTCATGCGCGTTTCATATCCCTCGACGGAGGCGGCGTCGTTGCGCGCCGCCCGTCGATTTTGTGCGCACACCAACGACCTGGTGCTCTTACACTCCTTCTACATCCGCATACCAGCGCCCTCTGACGACACTCACCGCCTCCTCCTGCCTCAACCATTTATAGTGAAAAATTCTTTTAGATATTCGATACAAACCCATTGTTGCGGCCTTCCAGTTTCATCGACTCTGCGAAAGGCAAATTACCTCCAGGAGTATGAACAATGGGCAACATTCGTAACATGATAACAATGCGTTCGTAACTAATTGGCAAATAGTGAACACCCACGACCGGCACGACAACACGACGCATAAAATTAACTCGAAATTGTAACCCTTCGAGGGCGATTACCTACAATCGTGGGCGCGGGGGTGAAGCCATAACAAATATTTGGACACTTGAACCACCTTGAACTTCGCGAAGGACGATAACCCTCCGGTATTATGAGTCAATCATCATTTGGCTCTATTAATTCTTAATTACGCCACCTTCGTTTTTACCGCCCAGCGTTTTGATGATAATTTGATAACTCAGATCCTAAATGGGGCAAAATGAACTAGTAATGCAGAATTTTAATGAACGCCAAACTAATTAAGCTGCTGATTTTTAATCGCAGATAACGTGCGTTGGTGGCGGCGAAAAAAACGCAGCGCATTTTGCAAATATTGCCATTATGTGTATCGATAACCGCATATCAAACGCATGCAGGCACAGATCCTTGACATTTAATTTCATCGATACGGGCAGCAATTTCATTGTTAGATGGAAATCGTTTTGGTGACATGAATTACACGCTGGAAATATTTGTTAGAGCGTAGTAAACAGCGGAGATTGTAAGAAAATTTCATTGACATTTGAGCGAAATAACATATTGTATTCAAAATTTAAGAGGTGCATGTAATTTTGATAACCCTCTTTTTGTTTAGTTGAAATTCGCAAAACTAATTTACATTTTAATTGAATGCCGGTTTTAATCAAATTTGTTGACATTGTACTGAATTAATTTGTATGGTACCAACGCGATTGCCAATAGTTCATAACGTAATTGCAAAATTTAAGTGTAAAATTTCAACTTATCGATAATTATCCCATTCATAAAATTGGACTTGTACTTAAAATCTCCTTATTGGATATTTTGTATTTACATCGCTCAAAAATCAATGTAATTTCGATTCGTAGACTTAAGAAACTTACTTTGTATGCGTTTGATAAGCAAGACCCTTGTACTCGTTAGCGAAAAACTTTGAACTTGTCCAGTTTACACACTTGTGCACCACTCGCCTCAAATAATTGCATACGAAATTCGTCCTCCGGCGGAAACTTGTTAATTACACTCGGCGAAGAGTTCGAACGGCACGTGGGGCGGGGACGTTCATTGTTTTCAGCGGTTACGAAGTGCAATTATGATTGTGTCGCGAGCCGTCACGCGAGAGAAAAAATAAATAACGCTGCAAGTACGNTTCAATAATATAATCGATATGCGGATATTTTTAATTCACATTCGAGTTTATCGCCGCGTACACAATGCGCTTGCAATTCCAAACGCCTCACTTATGTCACCAACACGTAATTATTCTCCGGGAACATCTTTAATGATGAACTAAATTTAAATTAATTTGTTACTCTATAGAAGTAAATCCGCTGGGCAAATATGTACGTAGTTTTTGGAGGGAACATTGACGTAAACGCAGGATTATTGTATTTGTTTACGCACAATGTGTAAATCTGAGAGTTGTTAAATAATCAGCGCAGATTAGATTGCATTCTAGTTAAAGTCATGAAGACACACGAAGCGAAATATTTTATTGAATTTTATTATTGAAGATTGTGTGACGAATGAAAGCGAATCAATGAGATATGTAATGAGACTAATGAGAGATTCATAAACGCATAATCCCAACGATCATAAAATCGTACGATATACGAGAATTAGAAACTAATCCATTTGATATCAAATTCTTTAATCTGGACATTTCATAATTACCGTTTGTGGCAAGGGTACTTAGAATGATTACTCATTGAAATTGATGCATAAATTTACCTGGAATTCTCTGACGAAATCAGTAGAGTAATAGTTTTTCTTTGGGTAAAATGCGACAAGTACGCGTCCGAACATTTATCGACTGATGGTTTTTGTATCAATTGTTGATGGGGCACGCGTTGTCATGACATGTGTGCCAAGCAACGATTCCCCGAATTTCTCGAATTGTTTCAGCGACTTCGTCGTCGTCGTTGTTACCTGTAATAATGATAGTTAATCGTTTCGCGTACATTATTTATGCGTGTCAACGGTACGAAATGAATCGCTTCGTCCAACGTTTATCAGAGATTTTTTGCGTCGCCCGCCCAAATGTTTAATTATAATTGTTACGTTAGGAATTGCTGCAATTTTGTATTATCATAGCTGCAATATTTGCCGATCTGATTGGCGCCCAATTTAATTATTTAATTGACTCTTAGTTGCTGCAAAAAACGTCAGACAACAGATATTGCAAATATTGATTGTTTGCTTTGCGTTGAACGTCACATATTCTCACAATGTGACAGGTGATTAAGGTGATAAGGATTGAATATTGACTGGAGTATGTTACATATCGGTATTCACCATACATTTCAAACACATGGTGTTCAAAAATCAGAAATTTCCCAATGTTTGTCAATTGTTAAAACTTGGGATGCAAAAGATGTACATGTAATCAAACAAAATGGCTGCTATTAATTGTTAGATTAGTTAGGAACTTTGTTTAGACTTAAGTATTGAATTCAACGGGCAAAATGGCAGCCATTAATGAAATGTATTATTATTGTAACGTTCTGTATCAAGTGCGGCGTCAATCTCGAACATTTACATTGGCAAAGTGCAAAGGCTCATCGCTTCTTACCTCAATAGCCTATTGATTGATTATCTTCAATTATGTACACCATTATCGAAAGTGATTACAAAATCATTATCAACGCCAGCGATTGTCAGTTGCACTTTTGTATTAGACTCGCAACAAATTTGACAAAAAGTAACAATGAATCAGTGCATTTGATGTGTGAGGATGGCAACAAAATTAAGACAGCTAAAATATGAATAGGATAAATTAGGATATACTTAACAGTTACAGGAATGCGCAGAAATTCAGCCTGATTAGTGCTCGGTGATTGGGAAGCACGGCATGAATTCAATTTGTGCGCCAGTTGTGACAGACATCTCGTAGTTGAGTGGAGTGTGTCGTCCAAATACACACTCCTCTCTCCAGCGAGCGCCCATGGGGGTCGTCCTCGACGGCGGCGGCAGCAGCTTGCCCCCACAGAACGCAGGTGCATTGCGTTGGCGATAATTGAATATCGATTCGATTTTTGACGATATGCGCTATTGATATGAATACGGGAATATGGGTTGAGGAGAAAGAGGCGGAGGAGGAGGAGGAGGAGGTGGCAAACACGTTGATATCAGTACATGATGACACATATATCTGTTGGATGAAATCCCGAAATCCTGAAGGGACAACAGGGGACAACACCTTTTTTATTTCTCTTCATCAATCTGGATCGGGAAATTCAACCATTTATCATTGTACATTGAAAACTCCTTCATCACACAACAAACAACCACCCAAACAATCAAAATTGCATAGAATAACTTAATTTATTAATACACGGGTTAACAACAATTGTAGCGGGGGTAATAGTTGGTTAATTAATTAACACAGTTTTTTCGTTTACAGATTGATGATCATTTCGGATACTTACGACTCATTCTTCGCTCGTACTTTATCCAATGCGTGCTTCAATTCGCTGAGGCGCACCGTTTGATACTGCAAAACAAAAATTCGCATAAGAAATAACTGACAAGATGGCTGCCATCATTGTTGCCTTACATTGGAAACGGACATCTGCAACTTCAACTGTGACTGCAATCGTTTCCCCTCGGAGGTGCTGAACAGCTCCAAATTGGTTTGTTGGATCATCCGGAAGAGTTCCCTGCCCGTATGACCATCCAGCGAGTTGCGAATCTCCGGATTGAAGTTTTTCGCACGTAGCCATTGCTGCACCTCGTCAGCGTTCGACTTGGCCGTAATGTATACTTCCGGCGTCGTTTTGATGTCCATATCTTTGCGCTTTTGCTCTTGCATAATTTCGAAAATTGCTTTCAGCTCCTGTTGCACGTTGGGGCCGGCCTGCTGTGACTGCACCGGCTTGGGTTGCGTGTGATTAGTACGTCGCAGCGTGTTCTGCGGGTCGGCTGGTATTACCAAAGGCATTGGAGGCGGTGGTGGAGCCGCTAATGTGGTCTCTAATTGCAAATGGCAGGATGAATGAAATTCAATAATATGCGATTTGCGAACAGTACAATTCCACGAAGAGGGATATACGAGAGGATGATGGGACGGCACATGAGACAAACACGACGTCAACGAGTACAAATAAATATAAATTCTTCGTATTTGGACGACAATACATAAATTAAACTTGTTAGTACGTAAAAGGTAATTGTAAATTTACATTCTCCTCGAATGGCGCCGTACTTTTAAAACTTTCGCTGCATTACAGATTCCTTAATAGTACTTTGGAATTTCTCCGATGGATGGCTCCACGTACACGATTCATCAGTTCAACGAATTCGCAAATTGAATTATTCGAAATACA